>VXBH01009594.1:942308-964209 GCA_013400035.1 Rynchops niger
TGAAAATCACTGACACATGTTTGAGCTATACAGGGCTATTAGCAACAGACCTTCTGCCTTTGATTTTATTCCAGTAAGCCATTGTTACTTATTTCTCAAATTTGGATTTGGTAATATTCTAAAATAAGGTGCAATTTTTTCTGACCACCTTTTGTATAATGGTTCTCTGAAGATGCTGGGGAAACCCGTGTCTCTCTCGGAAGAAAAGCCGAGTTAAGTGGAGTGTATGTAAGAATCTGTGATTAAAGTTAGCAAATCCAAATGCTTTAATGACCATTTATGTCCTGGTTGATAGAAGGAAAAGGATTTTCTGAATCCTATGCTTTTGAGATATGGCACATGTCGATGTGTCTGTTATGTTCAGGGACAATATAATGTGTTTTCCCCTTTGATCTCAATTTTGTATGAAAATTCAGTTGGACGAAAAGCCTGTAGTGAAAATACTCTTTTGTATTTTAACAGAAAATTTTAACATTCCATTAAGTTGTTTAGCAGCTTTTTAGCTGTGACTTTATAGTTATGCCAACAATTTTGTCTTTCCTCTCTGGGCTCTGAATTTTAATGATTGGGCCATATCATTCCCTTTTGTTATCTTTCTGTCCCAATTTGGATAACTCGTCAGTCTTGGAGAAGTAGGACTGAACAGGGCTGTCTGTACAGCTTGGAAAAGTTTTCCAGACCTTTCTGTCAAGGTATGGATATTTTTTTCCTGGCTATGGCTGGGAGAGCCTTCTCCCACAAATAGATACTGCTTGATTATCTCTTCAGTCTGGTGCATGTGCCGCTAGTTAAGCTGTACTTTTCACTTCATCATTAGTCATATTCTTTCCGTGGCCTTTACATACATTAAAGGGAAAAATGACTTTACTGGCTGCTCTTGTGTTTTTTTGGGATAATGATTGCCCTTTCCTAGTTAGTATGTTGCTGATGCTGGCTTGGGGTTTGGTTTTTTTTTGTGTGGAAATGCCAAAAGCATCTGTGTGTTTGATGGACAGTTATCACTATTATTTCATGCTTTGCATGATTTTTCTCCACTTATAATTCGTGTATATCATGCTTTGATAATTGTATAGGTCCGACAACATTTAAGATCAAAATGTTTTTTATGCTCCATTCTATTTCAATGCTGTAATGGAACATTGCTGTAATTTGCATTAAACCGTAGCTAGGATGTCTTGATGGGAGGTCCATAAAAAGTATAAAACTCCTCGGAAATTGAGTATGAACTGTTTCTTGAGCTTAAAATGTTTTCTATTCCTGTTCAGGCTATTTATCTAATGTAAGAGAACACCAGTGATTTTTCAATATAATATGTTTCTGCTTATTACTATCTATAGTTCTCTACTGTGCTTCTTGGAGACTGTAAGCAGCCTGACAATTCCTCAGATTTTTTTTTTTTCTTTTCTTTCCCCAATTTCATCCTCCATAGTAGTACTAGTGTAAAACTGCTATGTCAATATAGTATAATTTTTGTATATTTCATTTGCAGCTGCTGAACACTTTCATGCAGCTAGTTTCATATCAGCTGGATAGTAGTAAAATTCTCCTTTCTCCATTCTATGTAATAGAAAGATAGTTCTGGGCAGGAGGCAAGCTGGGAAAAATCTTACTTGTTTGTAGTGAACAGAATCAGTACCATCTCTCACTGGGTACCTTTTTTCCAGTAAGGGAATTTATACGAATTTATACATTTCCACAGGGTCTCAAATGTTCAGGTTTTTTGCAACAAGTAGATCGGTGTTAGATCAGGACACTGGTCCTACTGTAGCCTATATCTGAGTGTATTACTGATTGATGGTAACAGAGAAGAAACACCGGATTAGACGTAAATAACATTTTAACATCCAATCATTTAATCTGATTTATGTCTGCAAATGTAGGGATTTAATTCGAATAATGCCGGATGTGCTTATTATGTTTCTATGTTATTAATTCATATTATGAATTCTTCTCTGGGATTTTTTTTTAATGTGAAAAAAATTTTGAAATTGCCACACTCAAATTCATTCTGTTTGTCTGGCTCATGAAAGAAAAAGATGACAATTACAAGTTCTCAATCTCCTTTGTTTTTTGTTTGTTGTTTTTTTTTTTTTTTATTGTATGCTCCTGTGAGGTATTTTCTAATACCAATAAGTTCTTTATTTTCAGTTTCTTTAGTAATTATTTCCTTTTTTTTAATCTCCTAATGAGGAATAAATGACTGAAAAGGAATCCAACCATTCCTATGCTAAACAAACATGTCACATAATCTTTTCCATGATTTGATCAAACTCCATTGAGAAGATAGCTGGGGTTAGGGTTCTTTGTTACTCTTTTCCTGTTGAGATAGATTTACTAGAATTGGGATGTCTAATATTTCAGGTGAAGGCAGGCCACTGAATTACAGAATATATTAAAATGAAATTGTCTGTCTCTGCCCTTTGTTTAATTTATGTCATTTCTTCCTTGTCTTTTCTCATTACTGATACACACTGAGGTCTCTTTTAGCTGTCCGTGATGCTGCTAAACTGTTTTTTTGCTGAATTGATACTATTCTTCGAGACCACAGTAAGGTAGATAAGAAGTTCTCCCCAACGTGCTTTACCCTGTATTTATCAGCATTATGTTTTATCCCGTTCCATGCTGCTATTATCACTTGATCTAGTTAAGCCTGTCAGTCTCCTGTACCCCCAAACACTGTATTTCCCTCTAAATGTGATGGAATGCCATTATTCAACATCTTTCCCAGATCCCTACTGAAGCTGTAAAACCAGTCTGCATTTTAATACAGAATAAGTAGAGATTACTAATACCTGTCTTTGGTTGTTTTGTGCCTTGATTACTTACGCAGGACTTAAAAGCTTTTGGTACTTCAACAAAACCATCAGCTTGTCTTTCTAAGCTACTGTATCGGTGAAGACACCACTTAGGCGGTATATTAGCGTGATGGCTTTTCCTTTTGCTCTGAATGGAGCCTCTTCTTTATCTGTAGGAACTTTATCCCTTTAATATCAGGGCCGTTGTCTTTATCCCTGCAGAACAATTCTCCTTTTCAACCCAACTAGCCATAACCTCCTCTTACATTTTGCTCTGCTGGACTCCATCTGCTTCTATAATTTTAGGCCACTGAGCCCCAGACATCCCAACCCAAAGTCCCCTCTCATACATAGAATCATGGAGTGGTTTGGGTTGGAAAGGACCTTAAAGATCATCCCGTTCTCCTTTGCTCTGCCACCCTGCTGTGGCTGCCACCCTGCTGTGGCTGCTGCCTCTCTCCATTCCCCTCTCCCTGCGCGTGGCTGCCTACCACTTACAAGCTGGACTCTGAAACAATTTAGGACTTGCAGGTAAAAGGACTGCATTCCTAGGCATTTCCTGAATTGCAGGAAGAGATGATTAGCTTCAATATTAATTATCGTTTTTCTGTACAATTCCTCTGGTTTTGAGTGAAAAGCAAGCCTGAGAAGAATGTACCAACAGAATCACTTGATAAAGCCTCTAGAAGAGTCGTGGTTGCAGTAACGCTGGGGAATTTCTCTTGTATTCTCAGCCTTGCCAACTTGTCTTTTTCTGGAATTAATTGCAAATGACATATGCTTTAGGTTTCTGACCCACTTTGGAAGTATTCCCAGTAGTTTTGGATAGCCATCTCTTCAGACAACTAGGGAACTTATGTTTTGTTCTTTCTTTTTCTTGTTATGCTTTTTCTTAACCTTTTTTTTTTTTTTTTTTTTTTTTGAGCTCATCAGGCATTGGGAAAGGCTAGATAAATGTCCCCAGGAAACCGATGATAGGCTGGAGTTAAAATGGTAAAATGGGTTTGAGCTTTCAAAATCCTATGTAAGGTTACTTAATTAGTGTTTATTTTCTGAGTCTTTTGGGTATTGTTTTGATTATTTTTTTTTTAACTGGAATTTTACTGTATACGTTTGCATCAAGATCAATTTGAACCTGGGGAAACGACATCTTACTGAGGAAATCTGTATTTGACACAACTACAATTCATATTCTATTTTCTATTTCAGTGTGTGGTAGTGCTAATATCATCCCCAAAATACGAGCAGGAACATACTGTAGTACCACTGTTATAATGGCATTTGGCCGTGAGGCCGTGAATTGTCTTCAGGAAGAAACCTGGACACAAACCTTTTCTTCAGGAGGAGAAGTATCGTTAAGACATTTCAACTGGTATAAGCAAACCAGCTTGCACAGCTAGGAGATCTATAGCTTCGTAGCTTTCTAATGTAATGTAATGCCCGTAGGAGATTCTGGTTTTATCAGTAAGCGGAAGATCTTAAATTATGAACTTGACTGTTTCTGTTAAACAAATTTGATACCCCACGTCCTCTCTGCAAGTAGAACATGGAATTATCATTTCAGGCAGCACGTATATCTAAGACAGCTAAGGAATGTCGATGGTGTTTGCTGCGGGAAGCATGGCGCTTAGGGGCTGTCACTCCTCCCTGTGAGCAGAGATGGAGAAGACTTGAGGACTGCTGTTCCTGTCCTTATCAAATGCAAAGAAAAAACATTTGGGGGAGGGAGGGGAAGAAAACAAAACCAAAAACACCACACAAAAATTGATCACTATCGCGCTAAGGTTTATTAGGCTTTTATAGAGATGTTATCAGAGGGAAAAGTCCTGCAGTTAAATTATATGCAGCCAATGTAATTAGTGATGAGCAGGAGGAATTGACCATATCCAGTTTTAGCAGAAACAGTAAATATCGGTGACATTCTATATGAAACTTTCATATTCATAAAAATCAGGTAAGAGAGCATTGCAACTCGAAATACTACTCAAAATACTTCAGCATCATTAACTGCTTGACTCCTGTGATGATGTAATGTTTTCAAATGCTGACAAGAGCCACACACAGTACTTAACAATGTTCACAGTCTTTAGGTCAAATGGAAGTTTGGACTCTCTATTTTAAGCTTAATTGTTCTCAAAATTTTCCTTAATTTTCTAAAGTTTATTTTCACTTTAATCTTGTTTTCTCAGTCAAAAAATTCTAGCATGCATCACAAGTAGCAGGAAGATTTTTAAAAATAAGGTATAGTTGCTGAATTGACACGTTTGTTTCAAACCTATTAATTATTTTGGTAAAATTTAAAAGCTGAATTGCAATTGAATATTTTGAAAGCAAAACATTACACTGATGGTATGTCTGAAGCTGTCCGTCAAGAACAGCACTTGCTCCCTGTAGCTACTAGTGGCAAGCAGCTTGTATGTGGTTTTTTACACAATGAGCACCAAATGTAGTTGAGACACTGATTTTGGTGCAGTTTCAATAAAAACCATACTGTTTATGAAAGCGGTAGTGATGTAACGCAGCAGACATACTGCGAAGAAATCAAGTTAAGAAGGATGTGCCGCATCTCCCTAAAAAAGCTTGCACTGAAAATTGAATACATATAATCTAATTTTTGTGTGAGATATTAATAGCAATTATTAATCACATGGATATTTCTGGTTTACGGTATCCTGTAGAATACCATCATTTTCTAAAGCATAATTCCAGTGTGTTACCAGACGCTTTTTTGACATATGTAAGATTCATCGTTAGGGATGTTTGACACACCTCGTGTTATGCTGCGATATGACTGTTAGGGAATTCCTTTCCTGCTTTTACAGTTAGTTGTCACCTTCATCAGTTGGTACTATAAATACTCGGTACTATTTTTTTATTTTTACACAGTTTTGAATTCTTTTCCTTCTGCGTTATGCTTAAGACCTTAAGGAAAGTATGAGGGTTTATTTTGCAACTTGTGCTAGACCACTCTGATGTTTCCTACACCAATCATTTCACTGTTTTTACGTTTCCTGAGGGCCTTTCTGAATCTTGTCATTTAATGGTCTTCTAAATCAATACTAACCTCCGGTAGTCAGTCTTTCTCACGCATTGCTAACGGCTTGTTTGGGGGTCTAATTGTGATTTTCAGATGAATTAATCTCTGTCCATTTTCTCAGAGCGTTGGCCTCATCCACCAGTTGGACAAATGCATTCTGGAGCCAAGCTAGTAACCTTTCTTTAAGAACCCTTCATCCATTCATTGTTTGGGGCATATCGATCAATAATGGAAGAGCATCTATAGCAAGTTCTCCTGGGGGTATACCAACATCCACGAAGCAACTGGGTATCAGTCAGTGCCAGTGCTGCAGTCAGGGCAAGGGAGAAGACGCCTGCAAAGCATCTGCCCTTGCAGTTCCCAGTGGGATATTGCTGAGTAAAAGAAGAATTTTAGTCTAGCCCACCTTATGCCAACGAGACACGTTCATACGTACATGAGAGGAGTGGGAAAAGGCATTTTGAGCTGTGTGGAGCATTTCTGAGCAGGGGGAGCAGTTGTGTCGGTATTGGTGGAGCTTCACGTTTAGTGGTGGGAGGTGTCAGTTGAACCGTTGCTCGTTGCTTTCCCTTCTCCTCCGTCTGCAGCCTGGTTTAATATTTTCACTTTCAGGGAATTATTGTTAGTGTGGTGGTGCTAGATGTTGCCACTTTAGGCTTTGAATACAGAAATAACATCAGTGAAATAATCTCTTTCTCCAGTCTGTAATGTTAACCAGACAGTTCCACAGCCCAAAAGTTGACATCTTTTTATTTGAGAGATCTGGGCGTTTTTGTCAAATATCTAACAGGTAACTGCTGTAAAAATAGAAGATTATCTCTCTTAATGCAACCACTCCCATTGCATTTGAGACATACTTGAATCTTACAGAAAAAAGCCGCTTTAGAAGCGTGGTGGCCGGTGCTGCGGCCCACATTGGGCAGCCCGTAGGAGCGAGTCGCAGCCTGGGGGGGTGCTGGGGCTGTGGGGATGCGCTGTGGCTCAGACAAGGTGGGGGATCAGTTAAGTTCATAAAACACTTTGTTACAGAATGTAGAAAACAAATACAGGAAACTGATTTAACGTACTGTAAGTGTTACTGGATGCTAAAACCCAGCTGGTGGGTGGGCTTGCACAAAGGTTTTGTTCCCGTGAAGATGTGAGTGTAGGTAGTATTTTTACATTGAACACTTTTCCTTCTCTGCTAAATTGTACTGCAATATTTTGCCATACTAAAGTAACCCTGGAGGTTTTTTTTCTTTTATGTCTGAAGTTGTCATTGGAATGGAAAAACCGCAAACCTAAGTACGGCTTTTCTGAAACTTAGTAAGTTGAGCAAGTTTGTTCTGGAAGGAAAGAAGATCCTTTCCTTCCTCTCCTTTCTTTCCTCTAGTGACATATTTAATATGCCAAAACATATTGTAATAGTTAGTTCATTGCAAGAGAAAGAAATTTGAATGTATTTTTACAATAAATTTCAAGATTTTTCTTGCTGCCACCAAGATTAGTGGTCAGTGCTAATGGTAGCATTGGTATAGTAGTTATAATAATAAATTTTGCCCAATAACTTTGGGTTTGTGCAAACAGCTAACAAAATTCTAAGCTAAAAAATATTAGACCTCTATACAATTACAATCTGGATCTTCATTTAAATTTACTTTTTCAGGAATTAATCTGTGGATTAGTGTAACATCTTTCATACTGCGTGCTACTGAAAGAAGCAGTCTGTAAATACTTGTAGTAGAGATGGAATTGTTCTTTGCCATCAGTTAGCCCCTCTTAATAGGTGTAGGCATAATGTGAAACAAAGGATTAATAAATAAATAAAACGGATCCCCTAATGAGCAGAAAATTGTTTTCTCATTAATTAGTAGGCAAATGTATGTGCTTCTACACACACACAGTATTAGAGATAGTCAAACTAGAAACTTTCTAAGCTCTTACTGAAATTATGAAAGTGCATTTTTTAGAATACAAGGCCAATTTATACAGATTATATTTTATAGTAATACGATAGCAATCACGCTGTAGTCTGTGATATCACACAGAATGCAATCTGAGAGGTCTTTGGTTGAAAGAGGGTTTGAGAAAAGCTAACTCTCTTGCCCTACAGAGCAGCATCAGTTGGGACATTCATAGGGAAGAGCTTTGCCCAGTTACCTTGACTAACATTTGTATGGCTAATGGGGTGAAACTGGAAGGGTGCAAACTTAGACTGGTTGTCAGAGAAAAATGTTCCAGTAGCAATATCTGCCTAGAAGAGTTTTCAAAGCTGAACAATGACACGAAAAATTTCCGTCATGTTTTGTTTTCAGTGCAGAGCAGAAGCCTCTCAAACTTTTCAGATGCTTACAGAAATAATCAACTTCTGAACTCCATGACAAATGTGGTTTGTGTGTAAATTTAACTGTGAAAACATTTGAGTGGCTTCAAAATTAGAGGGACGGCAAGCACATTGGACACAGTAAAACATCACTTGGAATAATTAGCATAGTGGGTACACAGCCAACAATATGTTCTTCAACCCAACAGATGTGAAGAAATACCTTAAGGAGAAGAAAAAATCAAAACAGATAACAGAAGAAGTGTGAAAAACTCGCCATATTAATCGTATTAAAACCAAATTTTGAGCATACTTGTGTAGCCATGTGTTTTTGTGAAGCCGGGGAGGATTTGCTGTTGGAGGCCTGAGAAAGGAGCTGGGGGTAGGCTTCAGCCTTGCTGGGGCTGTGGGTGCTCAGGTTGGTCAGGGCGCCACAGCGCTACCTCATTGGGATTGTATTTCTGTCAATTCTGAAATTTCTGGTAGTTTCTAATTGAAAATACGATAGTCCTCATTTCAGTCTGGAAGTTTCTTTGGGTGGCGTGTAGCACTGAGTCACTCACAGAGGTGGCAGCTCCCCGCTGGTGGTGGCAGCGCTGTGGTTGGTAACGTGTGACCTTGTGTGTTGAATGTGCACTTACGAAGATTTATAAATCCTCTCTTTTCAGACTCCTGCTGAACAGGCCAAAGCTAGATTACAGCTGGTTCTTGAGGCAGCTGGTAAGTGTTGCTATTATAAGTAATATTATATTATTCAAAAATGTATTTAATGTAATATCAGAAAAATGAGACCTATCAAGGCAGTAATTTTATCCATTTCTGTTTGGTGAATGCGAAGTCCCTTTCTCCATAGCCCACTTCAGTTTCTGGGTAAGATGAAACTGGTGTGCGTCATCATTGGCACTTAACAAATCCCTTTAAGGAGATAAAAAGAAGTAATTTTTGTTTGCTGTTGAGAACCAGCACTCAGACTTCATGTGTTTGTCCTCTTGCTGCTACTGCGACTTTATTCTGTCGTGTCAAAAATTTGGTTTCATACCTTGATTTTTTAGCCCTGGGTGGAACTAGTGCATGTATATAAATATACTTATTTATTTGAAGTCGTAGCAGACATATGTAGCAAGCTTTCCAGAAGACTCGGATCCAGAGGGTGATCTACATACTAGTTCTCTACAAAGAGAAACATTCCTATTTAGTCTAGCACTAGTAAGAAGGAAGGCAAGGTATGTGCCTTGGTAACTACTTTTAATTTTGAACCTTTAATTTAAATAAAAAATGGACTAATCCTGTAGTTTTATGCCAGGTTTAAAACTTTAAAGAAATTGTTGTCCTATTGTGGCAAAGTTGAGATTATCATTCCTTTTGTCCTGCCTTTTTTGCAAATGTTGTATCTAAGTCCACATTAAATCTCAGAGACGTGGTTGTTTCCAAATGGACACTTCTTCGGTTTATTTTTACTAATCTAATAGTGTTCAGTACACAGCTTTGACATGCGCGTCTTGGGCTTTTCCCCCATGGAAGTTGCTGTGGATTTGACCCATGGTGTAACTGAGCCTGAGGTCCGTTCTGCTCCTTGGCCCCTTGGTGGTCACGTACCCTCACGGTGGCGGAGGTGGCCGGGCACCAGCTCCTCGCTGGCCGTGACTCCGAGGGGTTTGTCCTCTCTTCACCCAGGCTCCAAGTGGTTATTTCCAAGAGCAGCCTGTGTTTTGATGCACTTATGCTATGATTGTGAAAACAGGACCCGAGAACCTTATGCTCTAGTGGGATTGTGGTAATTACAATAAATTTATAAATGAATAATAATCCTTTTATATAACATTCCTGGATGTTCTTTAGGTACTTGTATTTTGTCTTCAGATTATTAAAATAATGATTCAATGCTCTGAAGTGGTATTCTTCCAGTATTTTATATGCATTTTAATAAATACATATTTGCCTATAATTCAGCTTTCATCTCTTATATATGTATTTTTAACTTCTAAGCAGCAATTTCCAAGAAATACCATTTTTTTCTTTTTTCCTCTTATGGAAACCTTCTGTTTTAAGGAATAGACATCTACTCACATTGCTGATATTTTTTTCATTTGTAGCCATTTGTATTGTGTGGCTTCAAATGCATTCATTGTTCTCCTTAACTTCTAATAAATCTTTGAAGCATATAATTATAAAGTAGATGTGACAGCACTGAGCTAAAAAAGCACAATTTGTGTATACTACTCACATCTATCACACCTCATTTTTTAATTTAACACCTGGGAAATGTATAAAAGATACTTGTGGGTTGTATATCATCATGACCTGGGTCCCAGAAATTTCCAAAAATATATAACGGGTCTATGACACTGTTAAATTTAAATATTCACAATTGAAGTCGGAGACTTAGATTTGAGCTGCAAACTGTTTGTAAGTAACTCAAGTGAGTTAATCTGTTTATTTCTCTTACCATCCAAAACACAGGAAGTTCTTTCCTGGCTTTATTTCAGTCTTGGTTATCTCAGGCGTTTATGAGATTACCNTCCTGTATTCAGTCAATTAAATTGAATTTTTATTAATCTGGTGTGAGAGGAGTGTTGGAAATGTTAATAATGTTGTTTTAATATCTTTTTGTGTGTTTACTCATTGCAAAATCAGCACTTTTTTCACCTTTAAAAGAAATAAAAAGAAATCTGTGTCAGACTGTTATTGAGCAGCTTTCCAAGGAGTT
This sequence comes from Rynchops niger, assembly GCA_013400035.1. NCBI lineage: Eukaryota > Metazoa > Chordata > Aves > Charadriiformes > Laridae > Rynchops > Rynchops niger. Next base: position 953,150 of record VXBH01009594.1, read on the forward strand.
CACGATCAACAGGTTAATTGTTGTTGCTGTTGTAGCATGATGAAGGAAGCTGCTGTTTGCGTATGTAGTGCTTGGTACAGGATCCATCCCAAACTTGTGAATGAACTTGTAGAATATCTGGCTGCACACGTTATGGGAATTGCTCCAATCCCACTAAGTGGGGGGAAAAAAGCGGTGCTTTACTCAAAATGTATTAGCTACTTTTTAATGGCTGTTAATGACACTGTACTCCTCTGTGGTTTGGACAAACAAAATAGTCTTACATTCTGCAACCGCTCAAAGTTACAGACTAGTGTTGGGGAGGTGTTTGTGAAGGTCCCTTCATTATTCCTCTCTATCGGCATGCTGTTACGGTGACATTTCCGTTCCCCTTGCCCTGCAATTTCCACGCCGTTAATATCCCACCTCCCATGATAATCTAACATTTTCTTATATTGTCTGGATTCAAATGTATTTGCTCATTTCATACTGAAGATTTCTGTATCTTACTGTACTTTGAAAGAATTAACCTAGAGAGAAACTTCACTTTGCTTCCTTAACAAATTTTTTTGTTCTTAATATACTGGAAATGTCTTTGGATACATAAATATAGCAAACAGTACATATGTAAGGGGACAACATATATTAAATGTTAATGTGCATAAGCTGAAGCTAGTTTGTCTATAAAATACCAGTGTTTGCTGTAAGAGCAGCCTGACTTTAAATTCAAGCTGATGGGGGGTTTTGAAGTTTGCTTACAGCCTTGCCCAGCAATACATTTATCTAATACTTGAGCTTATTATTTGCTATTCACCATCATATCATGATGTTTCAAATGGAATTTCTTTATTTTACTATCCAAATTTCCTGTTTGGTTAGCCCCATCAAAGGGTCTAAGTTCTAATGTATCCTTTGTCAGTGCTGCTACCGTATATTAAAGATTGTATTGAAAGAGGGAAGAGAGACTGGGACAAAAGTTTGTTGTGTACATGTGGAAAAGTTGAATGTGTGTGCTATTGGACATTCATTTTGAGAAAAGAAATTGCCTGTAAGTAATGATGCAACTTTGCAATATGTCCCTGCTGAACTGGAAGACTTAATTTTTATCACATTTGTGCTGGAAATGTTATTAGAATGTAGCTTTAATGACTGATGCTGACTAATTTAACATAGATAAGGAGTGTTGGCAGGTTAACTGGTACTCTGCTGGGAATAGTGTTTCACCGATGCTGCCTGCCCGCTCCCCCAGCCTGTGTGGGCATGTGAAGGGTCATGCTGTCTGAGCTTGTTCAGGAGCAATTCTTTATCGTTGATAAATATTTCATTTGAAACTTCTCTGGAGCCCCCAACATAAGAAGGACATGGATCTGTTGGAGCGAGTGCAGAGGAGGCCACGAAGATGATCAGAGGCTGGAGCCCCTCTGCTGTGAGGACAGGCTGAGAGAGTTGGGGCTGTTCAGCCTGGAGAAGAGAAGGCTCCAGGGAGACCTTAGAGCCCCTTCCAGTCCCTAAAGGGGCTACAGGGAAGCTGGGAAGGGACTCTGGATCAGGGAGGGGAGCGACAGAACGAGGGGGAATGGTTTTAAACTGAAAAAGGGGAGATTTAGATGAGATATTGGGAAGAAATTCTTTATTGTGAGGTTGGTGAGCCACTGTCCCAGGTTGCCCAGAGAAGCTGTGGCTGCCCCATCCCTGGAGATGTTCAAGGCCAGGCTGGATGGGGCTTGGAGCAACCTGGTCTGGTGGGAGGTGTCCCTGCCCAGGGCAGGGGGGTGGAACTGGATGGTCTTTAAGGACCCTTCCAACCCAAATCATTCTGTGATTCTATGATTCTCTCAGGACCTGGAACATATAGAGAATTGAGGGAAAACTATTTAATGTCAGGGCTTAAGTTCAAGCGTTTTCTTCAAATTGGGCACAGGAACAAATACATATTCATGTGCAATATATATGCATATTTTTAAAGAGAATGCATTTGGGCTGTTGCTTTATCAGAGAGCAGAGTGTCTGAAGATGTTTTGTTCACTTTTAAAAGCAGGAATTGCCAACCTTTCTCCAAGCATAGGAAATGTCACTCCAAGAGCTTGTTGCACTCTGTTCGTCTGTGTTGGGCAATGAAACAGCTCACCCTGCTTTCATGCCAAGTCCTGCAGACAGCAGCACTAGCTACAGACAAGAGGCAATTTTTAAGGGCTGTAATTTCCAAAAGAATTTAGGTACAAAAAGGTTTAGGTTGTCCTTATTTTGCTTTATTCTTCTTCTGCTGTTTATGTTAGAGCCGTCTTCTCAATCTGAAGATGTTTGTGTGTATAATTTTTTGCTTCACATCAACCTATTGACATGGAAATTATATGGCTTTATCACTGTGGCTTTTTAAGCAAGAGAAAAGGGGTATATTGAAATACACTAATAATGTTATGGATTTAAAGAATATAGTTTAGAAAGTGCTTTCAGCATTTTCTAGTACAATGGCCATAGTTTAAAAAAGTTAGTTATACTATAGTGTGTTCCTTTCACTCTTCCCTGCTTTCTTCATCAACAGAGATCCTTGATTTTTAGGGAGGGTAGGTGCAATGGCCAACTGCTCAGCCTCAGCAGGAATTGTAGATGTTTGGTATCTTGGGAAAATCTGCTTTTAGAATCTCACTTAGATGCTAATTTAGGAAACAACAACTGATTTCTCTGAAAACTGAAAGACGGCAAATAGTAAGCCAGATTATTTTCAACTGGATTTCTTTTTTTCACTGGTGTGTTTTGGGAATTGTGACTTCTGGTCTCTCATTGTGGGAGGGCTGTTAAAATGCAAAATATCCACCTTATTTGTGAGGGGAGGAGGGGAAGATGGCCGTTTTTATATTCAGGTAATATAGTGCTGTCACGGAGTTTTGTCTCCAGGTCCATTCATGCTGGCTTTGCTGTGCACTTTGTTAAAATTATTTTTTCTTTGTTGGTGTAGATTAATGTCAGTATCTTCATTCTCACTAAGCAGGGCAATACTTGAAGATACTGTAGCACTCCACTTTAATTTTTAAGGCAACTGAGTTTTGATTTATAAAAACTGTCAGGTATAAATTTATATTTGCATGACTTTTTTTACTTACCCTTTTCTTAATATTGCGATACGAGAAAGCCTTTTTAGCATCCTCTAACAATATCGCAGCAACTTGCCATGTCTGAGCAGATGTTAAGCAGGCAATAGTTGAATGTTAATTTTGAGAGGGTGGTATGTTTAAGCCTATCTGAAGTATGTTGCATGTGGGCCTTCCAGACTTAGCTACAATGCTTTGTCTCTTGGGAGAGTTTTAAAGCTAAACCTCTTTCTTTTCGTCACTCTATATGGACTCTCTCAAGTCAGTATAAAGCAGATCATCCCTCGGCTAAAGCTCTTCAGCTTTTGTTATTGGGCTCTGTAGACCTGTAATTAGGCCTCCTGGCAGGCCTTGCAGGCCAGTTAATGGTCATATGGAGTTTCTGTGAGGCAGGCTGGCTTTGTGTAAATCCTTCGTCGGGATACGTTTATGGGTCACTTCCTACCAGGACGGGGCTTTGTGCCGCTGCCCCACGGGCGGAGAGGGAGCAGGTTCCCTTGACCATCGCCAGCTCAGTTCGCGGCGCACAATCTTCCCGGCTAATCCCCAGTGTAAACAGAGGATTTAGCTGAGCTTCTGTCACTTACAGTTGCCAAACCACTTGGGTGTCTGTGATTTCTTTCCCAGACTTCATTACTGAGAGACGGAGAAGCACAGAAGATTTGAGCTCGGGTTTTGTCTTAAACGTTTTCTTGCTCGTATCACTAATTTTAAGGAAAAAGTTTGCCCTGCATCGAATCCTGCCTTGATAAAACCCGTAAACTCAACAGAAAACCTCAAAACTTTACAGGCAGTTAACATGTGCCATAAATTGCTGTATGGCACCCGTGTTTTCTTATAAAGATGAAAATGTGAATGAATATTCCAAAATGTAAATCTCTTGATAAGAAATAGCACATGGGCATTTCTAACTATCAATCTGGCCGCCTTCACTAAAGTAGTCTGAAAGTTTGGGTTTCTTTCTGTGGTGATAAGCCGAAATTTCTTACTCTCCATATAAAGATGATGACAAAAGGCAGCTGATCTGGATTTTCAAAGATCTAGAGTTGAAATAAGTGACTGATCTATTTTTGCAATCTGCATTTCAATCTATCGCTGAAAGAACGTTCAAGAATAGAACATTTTTGTGCAAAGAATTCTTGCCAGAGTTTATTTAAAGAAAACTTCAGAACAGAGACACTAATATGACGTTAGCAATATGTGGTAAAAATTGATGAATACAAACCATAAGCATTTAACATTTATCAGATCTGTTTGGCAGCAATTCTGGATATTGGATATTTAACTCATTATCTTTGAATTATACTATCAAATTGCTCCCTTTAATTTTTTACCATGCATCTTTATTACATTTTACGTATTCCTTAAAGAGAAAATAATTGAATATAACAAGTTATTTGGCCTTAGCTGCTGTAAAAATGCAAGTGTTTGATAATATTTACTGAATTTTTTAAAAATCTACCCGTTACAACACATGTTATCAGGGAGAAAAATCCTAATTTGCACTCAGCGCCTGCTAAATAAATAGTCGAATATTCACTACTTTCTGGTATAAAAATGGCTCATAACAGATGTGGCTGAAAGGACCACATACGTAGACTGTATGATTTTAGTCTGGTGGAACTAATAGGATCACTTGCTACTTCATAGATTCTTGCTTTTCTTTTACTTTAATAAAAACTGCTTAGTTAAGTAGGATGGCCTCTATTTTGGTCTTTTCTAGTGATGCAAAGTCGTGAGGCAGGCAGGTGGCAACAAGTATTGTTGGTGCTTATTTTTAAATGCCAAATTTATAAAATGTTTATGGATTTCTCTTTTTCTTCTTTTCTTCCTTTTTGATTTTGCTGTTTGTGTTCTTTCCACTGAAAACTTGATGGCCTTAGTTGGAATTGCTAATTATGCAAACAATTTTAGAAGGATGGAAAACATGTGTTCGTATACATGCACAAAGGATGAAATAACACATAAAATATTTCACCTGTTTAATGAAAATTTTAAAATAGCTTTTAAAATAATGCTTTACCCAGAAATTGTGAGAATTTGAACTTAAAACAAGCTTAAGAGTTGCTGAATGTTGAAAAATAGATTAATATAATGACTATGTGGATATGCTCAGTTTGATTTAATATAAAATTCTTATTTCTATCGATTCCAAACAGTTATTTTGAGTAGTGTCTATTCATGCTTTGGATAATTGAATTTTACTTCTATTTGTATAAAAATATCAACTCTATGAGCAAAAATGTCTTACTGAACTACCTTTTCTCTTTACGACAAACATGGACATAGGCTCTAAAAATGTTTATAAAAGTGTTTCGTGCAGCATTTCTTGTACACCAAGCTAAGGAGAATTTGAATGGATAGGAATCTGTTCCTAATGAAACCACCCCCAAACAAGCAAGACCTGGTTACGTGCGAGTGAGCAGAGGTGAGCGCGATGGCCGAGCATCTGTCCTGCCACAGCAGCTCCCAGGGGCCAGCAGCAATGCTGCAGGACATCTTCCCACCCTGCCAGGACTCCAGCACAAGCCCAGGGACCTGGACAGAGGATGGGAAGAGCTGCATCAAATCGCTACATCTTTGAAATAGAGTGTCCCCATCCCATCACAGGTGACTTGGTCACTTGTGCTGCTTCCAGCAAGTATTTGTAGTTGACAGCTTTCTGCTCCCTTACTCCGAGAGGGCTTTCAGGCACAGGATCAGGACCTTGGGTTTGGTTATGCTGCAGACGACAAAATAGCACGTAGTAATTATTGAAGATTAAATTTGTATCATGCTCTTTTACCAAGAACAAGCTATTAAATCATTAAAAACAAAGAAAAAAAAGAAGTGGACTAAAAGAAGTTTTAGGTTGGACTTCATGAAGGTCACCTTGCAAGGTTGTCCTGAGACAAGAGAATGAGAATGAGAACTTCAGAGGAAAATGAAGAGGAAGGTGGGTGGAGGAAAGATAAAACTATTATTCTGAAAGTGTACACAAGGCATTGCTGTCGCAATATATCCTTGATGATAGGGGCTTTTTTGAAATATTAAGGTAATTGTCTATTTATTTGCACAGGTTAGCATTAAGAGTTGACTGGTACAGGGATGGCCAACCACAGGCACAGGTGTAGTGTTTAGCACTTATCAAGATTTAGGCTGGCAGTAGTGACTAACAGTTTGGTTAAATGTGGTGTGTACTAAACAGAGAGGTTATTTGTCATTGGCTAATATAGGAAATAAATAAATGCATGAAACAGTAGCGTCTCTTCCTTCTACAGGACCACTGTAAATAAAACTGCAGTTTCATCCACTAAAATGAATCAAAAAAATTCTGTATCTTTTCCCAAGATTTTTGTGTGCTCGTTAGGATGTTTCCATACCTGAAATTCCCATTCACAGACTTTTCGACTTAGCCTCATCCTAGGTTTTTTAAGCTTTGTACTTGAAAGATCACAACAGATACAGGTGTGCCTCGATAGAGAAAATGTTCTTGACATTTTTCCTTCTATTCCAGGAGTCTAGACATGAATAGAAGATTTAATTTTCAAGTATATGGTTTGCATAACATATAGACTAATGAAAGACTATCATTTGAAAAAATGGATGAATGGTCCCAGTCTCTATTTTGATAAGTAAGCTTTATGGTTATTTCTTAACAAAACATTTGATGTCTGAAGGATTCAAGAAGAGATCTGGCTGTAAGAAAAGGAAGGGTGGTGGCACTTTAAGTGTCTACAAAACTGTGAACCCTGGTGGGAATTTTCATCTGTAGTGAGTCTGCACCAGTCCATGAAGTTTGTTATTATTCCCTGCCTCAGTTCTCTCAAAGGTAAATAAACTGAAATGACGCTTGTGAAACCTCCCAAATCATCCAAGTGTGCTGAGCAGTCCTATTTCTCTCTGCTGACATCTGACATACTGAACGGTTGTGTAGCTTCCCATAGCGCCAGAAAAGGGTAGTCAGGGCTCTCAGTGAGCTCATCCTTTCCATGAGGATCTGAACATTTATACTTCCGTCTATAATCCTCTTCCCATACTCTACAGATTAGTTCACAACTCTTGATTGGTGAAATGCCTAATTTTTTTGTCTTCATCTGCTCAGTTCTGTTCAGATGGTATCACAGTGGAAGATGCACATCCTCAGTTTAAAGTGATTTCTCAAAAGTTTTCATAGTATATAAACCTTCTGCTGTAGGTACGTATTTGAGGATGGAAGATTTTATCCTATTCTTCAAACCAGCTAATCTAGGAAACCCAACTAATTATGGAATTAGTGAACCCAGTTTCTAGGTCAACTACTGATTCCTACTCAGCAGATTTCTGTGTCAAAAACCATTTAGTTAACATCAGCAGAAAGAGCATTTTCGAACAAATACTGAGTGATAGAAGAATTAAATGATTAAAAAAAAATAAAGAAAAAATTAAGGAGTAAATTCATGGTAGCTAATTTTTATATTGTGTGCTTTATGACAACTGCAGGTATTTTAAGACTGAATTTCAGAAAGATGCAGAAAGTATTTGAACTTCACCTGGATGGTCTGTGCCAATGGGCTTCATAGCCACATACAAGTGCTTATACAGCTGGACATTAAACACGTTTCTTCATAGATTATTTGCTCCTAATTTGTTGACAAAGCTACATAATCTCATTAGAGTACTAAAAAAAATAATACTTTCTGCATGCAAAGCGACAACTATATATAAAAAAAAAAGTCACTACTCAAAGTAATTACTTTTTAACATATTAATGGTCTTGTCCTTACAGAGTATGTGATTTTGAAGTGCAGCTGTTTTGTGTCATTGGCGAGCAAAGTAAACACTTGATTAATCAACAATTACTTCAATAATTAATTCAACTTAATTTTCATGATGGCTGAAAAAATGCAGAATTTTAATTAAATGAATTTGGGTAGAGAATGAAATGTGTTTGAAACAAAATAATTCACTTTTGCAATTTATGTTACCATTGTATTCGTATCTAAATGCCATTCGCCTCATGAACCTATTTTGTAAGAAGCAATGCTTTGAACCATTTCTGTAGAATGTGTGTTTTTCCTTGTGTAAGAAGCCAATGAGTAGTTGCTAATGTAGAGATGCTGTTATGTAAAACAGAGCCTATAAGTAGACTTTACATTAACTTTACTAGTTAATGAACATTTATTGCCTTTAGAAGTCATTCTGAAGCTTTTCTAATTTCTATTTTTTTGTTAGATTTTTATCTGAGACCTTTTTTTTGTGCTACCAAGAAACAAAAGTATCTCAGGCTTGCATTATAACTAATGGGTTTTCGGTAATATTGTAGCATATGGTATACATGATTTTGATGCAAATATGTGTGCTAATTATGTGCAGATGAATCTTTCAGTCCTGCTATTGATCTTAAGTCAAAGACAATTTTTCAGTTAGCTTAAGTTTTATATCAATTCATATTTAGCAACTTTGCCCAGTAATTTAATTATACGCTGTTTCGGCTGCAGAAACCGAATGTAGCTGGGTGGCTAGTTTCTGTTTAAGCATGCCTTTTGGGAAATGTTATGTCTTTAATATTGGTAGCAAAATACTTATTTCTTATCTTTTACCTGATCTGTTGCACCGTCTTCTCTGTATAGGTGCCTGCTTTGGTCTGTGGTCATTAAAGCATTAGCCAGAATGCATGACCCTAAGATCTCTTATGACAGTATACCCTGTAAATCTTTGGATATTTACCACCCTTCAGATTTTCTACAAGTGAAACTGGAGAGTGTTTGGCTGGATTTTATAACATGGATGCCAAGATAAGGGCTTTAAAGTCCTCGATCTGCTCAGCAGCGCTGTCTCGGGCTGGTGAGCACGAGTTGCTTGTTTAAATGTTTAGGGCCTCTCGGTCTAATTTCCAGATGCGAAGTGTGCCAGAATCCCTCACTCAGCTTGCTGAAAGGAGAAATAAGTGGAAAAGAAATGAAATGCCCTTGCTCCTTCTCACTGTCGTGATGGTGCATCCTGCAAGTCTTTGAGTGTGGAGGTAATTGTAAGAGGCCTTTGTCATCCTCCAAGTGGTAGGCATTTCCAAGGCGCCTGTAATTTAATAGATAAATGCTCCTTATCCATCAATGGATTTTAGGTCGCGGTGCCCTTTTGAGGTAGGGCAACTGTTTGAGGGAGTTTCAATGACTTGCCAACAGTCATGGGAAGTCTGTGATGGAGCAGGGATATGCCTGTGTCCCAGAACTTGGTCCCATGAGTGACCATGTCATTCTCTTTTCCTCCTTAGCTCCAGACAGAGATTAGAAGTTGTAATTAGTGCCCTGTCTGCTGTTATTTTTCAACTGGGAGAGAACTTCAGGGCTGTCCAGAAATACACATTGCTATGTGTGAAGCAAAGGTACCTGAACTGTAGATACAGAATCAATTATTGTTATTGTATTTAACTATATACTCACAGGAGAAGGCAGACTTCTAATCAAAGTTGAATATTTCTGCTTGTCGGTGACACTTCACAAAATACTGTAGGCTTACGAGCCAGATATTGATGGAGTTAATATTGATGCTGCACAGTACAGCCCACTCTGCCTCTAAATCCCAATTGGAACAAAATGTCTCTACATCCAACAGTCTTGCTTTAAGTACCACTGGTGCCTGCTGCCTGACAGCTAAACCTCCCGGGTACTTCCGTGAGTTTGTCTTTAGAGGGTTTAGACAACTTGTTTGATTTGCATGGAGCAGAGGAACCTGAAGGCATCTCCACTAAGAGATGGTCTTGCATTGTTGGAGGTCACGGAAGGAAATCCTCCTCTTCTACCACTCCTCGGTGCTGCAAGGTGCAAGTAGGAGTGGTGCTGGAAGGTTTGTGTGTATGCAAGGGTCTGCACAATGTGGTTCAGCCTGGGACACCAGTGCAGCCCTAAGGGTCCAGGGTCCAGCCTGAGCTGGGGGAGCAGTCGTGTGAGAGCTTGGGTCCATGAGGCAGCAGGAGCAGCATGCTGGCTCACCTCAGGGGGGTGGCAGGAGCACCAAGGTGAGATCCCATTGTTGCAAGTGTGGCTGAAGTTGGTGGGCAGTGGGCAGTTCAAACCAAGCGCGGTGTTCTTAACGATGCTGGTGGTGGCTCCTCCTGAATACAGCCCCAATTCTTGCAGACAAACTTTGAAAAACTTCTTTTGTTCTTCTGCGCAGCAACAAAGTGCAGAATCATTCCTGAACAGTAATGGTATGCAGAAATACAGGCTGGTTTTAAAAATCATAAAGCCTGGAAAAGAGAGCAGGAATTTGCGAATCTTGTTATACACAGGTCCACGGGCCTTTCTTCCTCTTAGTTCCCTGTCAATTTGGCTAAGCTCATTTGCCTACTTGTTGAATATGTTGATTTGCACCATTTTCTTGGAATATTTCACAGCAAGTGAAAATCAAAACCTGCCAGTTTTGTGCTTTTTACATTCATCTTCTGAGGACAACCTGAAATATGAGCACGTTGCTCTGCATTCAGAATCACAGAATCTTCAGAGTTGGAAGGGACCTCTGGAGATCATCTAGTCCAACTCCCCTGCTATAAAGCAGGATTGCCCAGAGCACATCACTCAGGACTGCGTCCAGGCGAGTCTTGAAAATCTCCAGGGAAGGGGGCTCCACAACCTCCCTGGGCAGCCTGTTCCAGTGCTCTGTCACCCTCACCGTAAAGAAGTTTTTCCATGTATTTGAACGGAACTTCCTATGTTCCAGCTTGTGCCCATTGCCCCTTGTCCTGACACTGGGAACCACTGAAAAGAGTCTGGCACCATCCTCCTTCAACCCACCCTTTAGATACTTGAATGCCATGATAAGGTCTCCCCTCAGCCTTCTCTTCTCCAGGCTAAAGAGTCCCAGCTCCTTCAGCCTTTCCTCATAAGGGAGATGCTCCAGTCCCTCAATCATCCTAGTTGCCCTTCGCTGGACTCACTCCAGCAGTTCTCTGACCCTCTTGAACTGGGGAGCCCAAAACTGGACACAGTATTCCAGTTGTGGCCTCACCAGTGCAGAGTAGAGGGGGAGAATGAC
>VXBH01009594.1:964395-1040213 GCA_013400035.1 Rynchops niger
GAGGATGTTATGGGAGACAGTGTCAAAAGCCTTGCTAAAGTCAAGGTAGATGACATCTACGGCTCTCCCCTCATCCAGCCAGCCAGTTATAACATCGTAGAAAGCTATGAGGTTGGTCAAGCATGATTTACCCTTGGTAAATCCATGTTGACCACTTCCAATAACTTCCTGTTCCTCAACATGTTTGGAGATGACATCCAGAATGAGTCGCTCCATTAGCTTCCCAGGGACGGAGGTGAGACTAACCGGTCTGTTGTTCCCCGGGTCCTCCTTCTTGCCTTTTTTGAACATTGGAGTGATGTCAGCCTTCCTCCAGTCCTCAGGCACCTCTCCTGTTCCCCATGACCTTTCAAAGATGATGGAGAGTGGTCTAGCAATAACATCTGTCAGCTCTCTCAGCACTCACGGGTGCATCCCGTCAGGGCCCATGGACTTATGAATGTCCAGCTTGGCCAAGTGTTCTCTGACCCGGTCCTCCTCAACTGAGGGAAAATCAGAAGTATAGTTGTCTAGCACCTGAAAATCTTGTTTCGTGCCTACACGATCTTCTTGTAAATCATATATATCAATTTTTTCACTTGAACCAAGAATGGTATTTAGTGTAGGTAATAAAATTTTTGTTTTACAGTTATTGAAAGAATATTTATGATAACTTTATTAAATATGGAGAACTAAGTGTGCCATTTTCTCCAAGTGGTTTCGTTTGCTCGTGTTTTCTTTGTTGACCCAAATGAATGAAATTAGAACAAACAATCTCTGAGTCATTTGTAATCAAGAGCTGATTAATGGAGTTTGGTTTCATAGCCATTATTCATTCAAGAACACCTGATATCTTTCCCATAAACAAATTGTGTTTGTCCAAATTAAGAAATTAAATGAAGCATTTGATGAGTTTATGATTGACCCTTCTAACTCTGAGCCCATTAGTCAATGTCATTATCATACAAAACTGTTTGACTAATGTGCTGTCTGAAGAAGCATGTGGATTTATTATGATTTCTGATTAATGCATGCTGCAAGCCAAACTACTAGATTGTAATAATTTTTTGATTTTCATTTTAGCAGTCACTGAAGATTTTCATCTGTGATGAAATGCATTTGTGTCCCATTAGATTTAGAGATAATTATGAGGTGTTGACTAAATAAATTTTAAAATATAGTGGTGAAGATTTTGCAAAGGCTTCCCCTCCCCCAGTGGTGCAGTTGTGGTAGGCTTTTTATAAGGATGACCGCCTATTGTTTAATAGGAACTTTGCTGTGACTTCAGAGAAATTCTCATACTTAGGAGACTACCAGTAAGAATTTCTATAAAAAGAGACATTATTGGTTTTCTTTTGTTTTGCTCATACTTCTTTGTTTTATGAAATTTTAATATCTGTATTTTAAAAAACGGAGGGGTGTTTGGTTACTTTGGTTCTTTAAACATGATTTTGTATGACAATATTTTCTGCCTACAAGTCTGCTCTTGAAAGGCAGACTTCTGTAATAACAAGATGACCTTATCTTTTAAAATACTATAAATCCTATTCTTGTGAGAGTTTTTTTCAGTTTTAGATAGCTAAAACATTTTTTTTTTTAATTTTCTCTTTCCAATATAATTTATATGGCCTGTGTACAAAAGGGTAGATCAAATACTCCTTTCATTTCGTGGAAAACAGATATTTTCAACAGTCTGTGCTTTCTCTGTATTTTGAGGAACTGTTGTTTTTGAAAAAGTGACGTTATGAAAATGCAGTCTTTGGAGACAAAACCCTTTTCTGTTCTCACCAAGACAATTTATTTTGTTCTGAGATGTGAAAAGCATAGGTGGTGTATGTCTATTTTAAATGGTAATGGCCTTTCTGGATCATTTGGATACTTGCAGTACTACCAGGAACTTTATCTAATATTTCACTTCTTTGTTTCTAGGCCACCGTTCTGTATTGCTTCTTTTTTGAGAGGCAGGGTAGAAGTCATGCTGTATGATCTTCACAGTTCACAGCTAACAGTACTTGCGTTCATTGAATGCTGATACCTGTAGATATCAGAATTTATGGGTTTAATTTTAAATGGAAGAGTGTGCAAATGTATTTGGAGAGAAATATAACAATGTGTCAGAGGTGTGGAAAAAATCAAAAAACCGGCATAAAGATTTTGGTCACAGAAGAGATAACATATCTGTTTCTGTAGATGAGTGGAGTTGCTTCCATATATGCCAAATTTGGCAGTAACAAGCCTAATCATACCAAACTGATAATAGGAATTAGAACCAGAATAAACTTAGAACAGGGTGGGAAGGGTTGCTGTGTTCTATCTGTGGTGGGATAGAGAATCATAGAATGTGTTGGGTTGGAAGGGACATTTAAAGGCCATCTAGTCCAACACCCCCTGCAGTAAACAGAGACGTCTTCAACTAGATCAGGTTGCTCAGAGCCTCACCAAGCCTGGCCTTGAATGTCTTCAGGGATGGGGCCTCCACCACCTCTCTGGGCAACCTGGGCCAGTGTTTCAACACTCTCATTGTAAAGAACTTCATTATAATGTCTAATTGCCCATTCTGGCAACGCAACGCACTTTTACCCTCTACCAGCATCCTAGTTAACTCATTCGAAAGAATTGTTTTAAAGACTGAATATAGCTCCAGTCTCTCAGCTACTTCAAGTAGCATATTATATGTATTAATACTTTTATCTGAAGACAAATGGGTATTTTCCCTTTGAAAAAAAGTACCTGCTAGCTAGAAGCCTTACATGGTCTACTCTGAGAGCTTCGCATAATAGCAATTGAAGAGTGCATTCAGAGAGTTTATTCAAAAAAATCTCCCAAATATGTGATGAATAAACTTACATTAACTGCCTAGAGCTATATTTGCCTGTAGCATTTAAAACTCCTAATTCCTTGTCTGGTGTTTAGCTGTGTAGCGGGATGTGAACAAACACCAGCAATTTTCTTTTGATCCTAAACCAAAGAGTGTTAAAGGGAGAAAGAGACAGAGATGTGAGTTAAAACGTCACCCTGGATGCTTTTTAAGAGCAGTTAAATGATAAAATGCTAGAGACAGTGTTTATTATTTGCTTGAACAGTGTATTGGCAGATATAAACTATATATATATGTATAAACACATAGAGATATACATGTATTTCTCTAGCCTTCTTTTTTTAAAATTAAAAGCTAGACTTTCATTTAACACTCTTCCAAATGTGAATCAATATGCAAAGCAAGGAAAGTTCCTACTGAATTAAATTTGCAGACAATGGTTTCAGCCATGTTGCCACAAGCTTATTGAAGAATTGCTCTGTGATACACGGGAAAGGGCAAAATGGTGTCTTTAATAAAAGGCAAGAATAATGAGAACTTGTGTCCTTTGCCATATCACTTGTATTGATTACCCTAGCAAGAAAAAAAAAAGTATTTCAAAACACAGCTAATGTGAACAATCAAGTTGTACGCTTTTATGTCAGATCCTCCCTTTAATTCCCTTTCTATTGCTCTTCTCTATGGCTGCAGTGTAATTTATTATTTAAGATTTCTGGGCAGGCTTCTTTGTTTAAGCCATCATGTATCCCCTTATGTCGTTAAAATACCCAATGAAACAATTTAATTGGAGTATTGTCTTAAAGGTTTTGAGCATTTTATGCTGTTGATTTTAAGCCCTTGGAGAGTCTTCTCTGAAAAATGTTAATGATTTTATAATGGTGAGCCTCTCTGAGCAATCATGATTCCATTGCTATCAACTCAAGGCAAGAAAACGTGAAGGGAAGACTCTGTCATGGATTTCTCAGTTCTTTTAGAAACCAGGGTTATTCACATTTACATTGTAAAAGAACGAGTATCTGAAACCCTGAACTGGTCCTGCATGAGCTGAGCCGCCGAGCGCAGAGCTCCATTGAGGCTGAGGGTTGTTAACTGCAGTCGGCGGAGATTAAATAAAGTGTCAGTTACGTTGTTATGTATTTACACAACACTGAAGCAGAGTGGGGAGGCAGCAGTGTCTATATTTGCTTATGTTATCAAGGTTTTTAATAGAAGGAACTTGCGCTGCAACTGATAATAGTTGAACCTGTGCCTAGTAGCTTATTTCAATGAAGATGCAGTGCTATAAATGGTATTCTTAGCAGTGTTTCTATTAATTAGTGTGTCAATATGAAATATGAGCAGTTGCTTTTTGGAAATATGCAGCAGAGTTTCATCCTGGAAATTGTTTCTGTTCTCACTCACACTGATAGAGCATCTGCGTCTCTGGGTTTGTCTCCCTTGGAGTAATAGTAATACTCCAAACTTGTAGTAACACTTTATTTCTGGATTTTCTGGTCTGAAGAGTGGGTAGAAGTAAAGGGAGGAAGGAAATTAGTTGGGGAAGAGTACAAAGCAGTTGAAAGTTACATTAAAGGGAAGACATGGAGGAGGGAAAGGTTAGGGCAACTACGAGCAGCACAGGAGGAGAAGGGCAGAGAGGAAGAGCAAACTTATTTAGATCTGCGGTGCTGCTCGCACCATGTGATGTATTTTTTTTTTCCCTTTAGCTGTAAATAGGAACTTGAGAAATAGCATGTGCTCCTTTGCTTCAGCACTGTCTTTAGTACTTAAGGATGTCTCAAGTCTCAATTTAAAATACCTTGTCCAGCTGTTTGATGCTGAGTTGAAATGTTGGTTTGGACATTCCAGTCTGGCATTTCTACCACAGGCTTGTAGAACACCTGGTGACATTTTTGTCCCTGCTGTAGCCATACACATATTCCTGTTGATGGGACTTCTATACAAGTAAAAGTCAAAGGGCGTTTTGCAGTTCTCATCAGCAGGTGGTGGAGCCCAGTCCACGAAAGGACACTTTTAAAACGTGTCCTGCAGTGCTGAACTATGTTTTTTTGGTCGTTACAGCATGGCAGATGATGAGAGGTGCTGGTTTTCTTGCTTTTTCTAGTGCCTAGAATTTCAGCTTGTGCACTACATCTGCTTTAAGTTGCTATGACCATTGAATAATCCCACATGCACTTCCTTTTCTCTATAGAGGGCACATAAGAAACAAATTTGCTCCACAACTCATTTTTCTTCTACGCCATGCTTTCTGGTTGAGGATGGGAAGGAAAGGAGTAAGGACATTGTGGATACAATAGTACCACTATTTGAGGAGAGATAACATTGAAACTGGAAAGTTTTTGTGTCGGGTTTTTTTCCCCTACACTTTCTCATTCATTTTTCAATCTACGTGCAGTTTAAGTTTTCGTTATAAGGATCTCTTTCATAGCTATTGGTGAAATACAGAATTCACATTATGTTACTTTATTCAAATTATGCTTAAAGTATGAAAATTGAAAAAAAATCATATTCACTTGTAATATATTCATTAAATATATGTATTTTATAAAATGCCTGTAGTCATTAACATACATTCTGAAAACCCTGTCGTAGACTTTGTTGCAACCTAGACCAGGAATATGATTCTTCCTGTGTTCACATAGATGTATATCATAGAATCACAGCATGGTTTGGGTTGGAAGGGACCTTGAAGACCATCCAGTTCCCACCCCCCTGCCCTGGGCAGGGACACCTCCCACCAGACCAGGTTGCTCCAAGCCCCATCCAGCCTGGCCTTGAACCCCTCCAGGGATGGGGCAGACACAGCTTCTCTGGGCAACCTAGGCCAGGGGCTCACCACCCTCACAGTCACGAATTTCTTCCTAACATCTCATCGAAATCTCCCCTCTTTCAGTTTAAAACCATTCCCCCTCGTCCTATCGCTCTACTCCCTGAGAAAGAGTCCCTCCCTGTATCGAGAGCAGCAGATTTACCCGAGGTGAGATGAGGACCAGGCACCAGAATTACTGCAGCTTTGAGAGTAATTTGTGGACCGACAGAAGTGCAGAGGACAGAGATTTTTATTTACTTCTATTATTGTTCCCTGTCTTTATCAATTGTTTGTTTGAGATAAATTATAATCAAGTTTGCCACCAAAAGCCAAATTTGGGTGATGGCAAAGCCATGAGCTGGTGGAGTCAAGTGGCAGAGCGACCTGAAGCCCCAGAAACGGGGGCTGCAGGTGTCTGGGGAGCTTTCCTGCTCCCGGGGATGCTACAGCAGTGGCTCTGCTGCACTACAATAACCTGCCAAGATAATTACGGAATATTATCTTTTGGGCTGTAACATTTCCAAGTTTCTGCTGCAGTGTGTCTTAGACTTTTAAAAACCTTATTAAACAAGCTCATTCCTAGCATTTTCAGTGGTAAGAAATATACTTTTCTGAATGAAGCTGCTGCATGTGCTTTTCTCCTGCGCGGTGTTTCTGCGCACAGGACACGTTGCCGGCACCAATTAGTTGTCATTAGAGCTTGCTTGGTGGCCCTGGCTGGCTGCACCTCGTCTGTGCCTTTAAGCTGTACATTATTGACGTTTTATTCAAAGACTCAGCCTAGAAACAGATGATAAAAAGTGCCATGCTCTTCAGCAGATAAATTTACAGTATTCAGCTGTTTGTAGGTGATTATGCAGGGCTGCAACAAAATAAAGCCTAAAGCATCGTATTAGCTGTGCCGTTTATATGGGTGCTAATACACTTTGAATAAAACCCGCAATTACTAAGCACTTTTGAGTCCTGACAAGACAGTCCCATGACGTTAATGGTATCTTTATAACCTTTTTAACTTCTTGTTCCTCTGACAGAGCACTACAATAACAGCAATGGGTTTGCCCTTGGCAAGCAAAAACTCATTTTGAGAGGATAATAAGTATTTACTATTTAGATAGCTGGCAATAAAATTTCTCTGAATGAGATTTTACTGAGAAAATGCAAACTGATTAAATTACTTTCTTTAATGGACTGGTGAAGCATGTAATAATAGTTTGTTGAAGCAGCAAGTCTAATGTTTAGCTCTTTTCGTTGGGTTTGGGTTTGTTTTCTTTTTTTTCTGAAAATACAAGGCGATTCTTCTTCCAAGTAGAAATTTTGACTGGAAAACTTATGCTAACGTATCCAGCCAAGTCACAAGATATTTTTTCGTCTTAGAAATGGATGATAATCTCAAATGTTGACAGACAGTATTGGAGTTGCAAAGAGCTTTGGGAATCCTTAAATATTCTTACAGAGAATTACTATCATCTGGCACCAGGGTACATGCAGTAACATGTGGAATGTGATGGCACCTTATATCTTAAAAATAGATATTTCTTGGAAAGCTACGTAGCATGTACTGCATCTCAAACCAGAACATTTTGTAGAACAAAACTAGTTTAATAGCTGGGTATGTTCCAACAGAAGGCTATTTCCCAGGTGATGTGGAATATTTTTGAGATTAAGAAAAAAATGTCCTTTTAAGTACGTGTACTAGAACACGTTTTGTTATTTAAAATATTTGGGTTTATTGTATTTCTAGACAAATAATGTTCTACTGGATAAAATTAGAAAAAGAAAGATTATACTAAAAGAGCAGGTTTTACAGATCCCACAAAGTGAGGAAAACGCGGACTTGTGAAACTGATTTGCAAACGCTTACCTGCATTCTAACTAAAATGAGCTGGCTGTGTATATTAAATAGGTAAGATCATCCTGAGTCATGTTTTGAACACTATTTCTTTTTAAGTCTGTATCAATGACGCATTCTACAGCTCATGAGAACCAAGATGCTCAGTACAAATTTTGGAAATCCATAAATGTGTGTGTGTATACTAGACCACTGATTTCACTATTTTCATTGCAAGTCAGAGAATTCCGTGTTCTCACTCTAATAAAAGTTATTGAAGTGAGATCCAGACTATCATGCTCTTCTGTTAAATATATCTGAATATGCATATCTTACAAACACCAATTTACAGGCTTTCATTGTCTGTGAAACCCCTGGCACTGATATGCAGGTTTTTTTCTGGCATTTTGTAATTCCAGAAAATCTGTATTCTTGGCATTGGGAAGTACCAGGGATACTACCTAACATTATTAGTATGGCACTAGAAAAAGAAAGACGATAATATTTCTTTTTCTTTTTAAACATCAGTCACCGTGTGGAACTGCTGTGACGAGCAAACAAAGTCATAGTCTACACTGTGTTAGATTTAAAAATATAAAAAAAGCCCCAACTTTTGCTTTCCCCAGTCAATAACTCCCTTGAAATACGTTTTTATACAGTGTAGCTCATGCAATACTGCATGGGTTTATAAATTGAAATCTCACTTTTTTGGACGTACCACACTGGATGACTGATGGCTGTATCTATTTGCCATAAAATTTTAATTATGAAATGGTTATGAATCACTGCACTTGCTTTTTAAAGTGTTAAAAAAATGATGGCTTTGCTGTTTATTATAAGCTCGTGAGGGTAGAGGAAGAAAGTGGGGAAAAGACTTTGAGTCAGCGTGGGCTGGATCCTGACCTCAGGTGTTTACTTAGGTGCACCGTCAGAAGGTGGAGGTGCAGCCTCAGAGCTGGTTTTACAGACGTACAGACAGCCCCTTCCCTCGCTGACAGCCACGCTCCCACAAAGCCTGACAAATACTATTAATTTTGTTAGTTTAACAATCCTGTGGGTGTCCAGTATAGCAGTTCATAATCATAACGTCCTTTGGGAATAGGGCTTTAGCGACTCTCGCCAGAGGAATAGCCGTGCAGCCTTTGTCCCCGCAGGACACCAGCATGGAAATAAACCCAGCGTGTTCACAGATGAATACAAAATCTGTTAAAAAAATTAGGTGAAATACCTAGAGTTGTGCAGAACCTTTAATATCCACTGCAGTCAATGTAACGTGGTTTATGTTATCAGTGTGTCAGATTTTGTTAACGACTACAACATCAGCATATTTAAACATAAAAATCCCTGCAGTACTGTCACAACACTTGATATTTCCCAATTTTTTAGCTTTTAGGCTGCAAACGTGTGCAGCTGTACCTGATGTATTTGATACGTGCAGGCGTTACTTTAAATGTCTCCCACTTTGAATTTTTCTTTCTGAAAATGAGATTTTATTTTATTTTTTCCCTTTGGCTTGGCAGCCTGACTGTCAGGGGCAGGGCTTTTACATGGAGACAGAGTAACAGATTGAAGTGGTTTCAGGGCTTTAATCCCTTGGTAAATTAGCCAGCAGGCTCGCCTTTTCATGGATGTGCTAAACAACAGGTTGATGCCATTTGGGCATTAGCAAGGAGAACCACCTGAGGGAATAGGAAATGAAAGAGAGAGATGTGGCGTGGAGGCAGCGCGTGCCCATTAGCACCAGAGAGAAGTAATAACGCTAAATGAGTTTTTAAAGGATAAAGTTGGGGGATTATATAGTCGTTTATGATTTGATTCATGTGTAATTGACGCTGGTAATAGGAAACATCCACGTTGCACTGTAAACTTACAAAACAAAAATTTAAAAAATTCAAAATACTTATCCTTTTTATTATAAAGTCATGCGTATTGTCTCATTTTTCTTTGTCGTGTACGTTAAATGTGCATATGAGAGTATATGCTATATGCAGATATTCATATTTAAATGTTTTTAGTCGCTGGTTGATGGAAAAAAAACTTTTTACTTTATATCAAGCTAAATATTTCCTTATGCTTATACAATATCTGTTTTTATTAAAGTAGGTCTAAAATCAAAACCCAACTTCACTATTCATTTAAGCTTGTTTAAAAAAGTGGATGTGTGCTGCTGTTTATGTTTTTATTTCTTTATTTAGCTGGTAACAAAGTAGCTAATGTTACTTTAATGAAGGAAATTATTAAATTTGTGTGTCTTCTGTAGTAAGAAGTCAATAGTACTTTTAGGAAATATAACACAGAGAAAGCTGATGTCAGAATAAAACCATTAAACCTACCTGTTAGCCTCCAAGTCCCTCCCTCAGAGCTTTTAATTTTCTACTTAGAAGCGGGGTTTAGGGATCAATATGAAGATCTGTTGATAATATTATATTTAATTAGAGTAATCAAAAAAACATGCTTAGAGCATGACACCTGCCAGGGAGAGCTTCAAACCCATAGTAAGCAGCATGTGTTAGCAGAGGTTCTTTTGCTTGTCCATGGGCAAGAGTCCCAAACGGGGCAGCTTCTCCGCCGTCTCACCGGCTTTGATCTGGTCTGGGGGCAGTTGATGCTCCCATAATGCCGTTGATCAATGATTTCCTTTCAGCGGTGATGTAATTAAAGAGCTTTAGTCAGCTTGCGCTGTGTTGTCTTGAAATTTATTATTCTGGAGATTTAAAGAAGATCGATAGGGTGCAATGGCCCGATGTTGAGAGCCGAGGAGGAGGCACGTGTGGAACACAGCTCCAGGACACAGGCGGGATGTCTACCTGGGACCTGGAGCTGACCTGTGCACAGCACAGCCCCTTTAACCAGTAGCGGTTTATTACCTATTTTTATCATGTAGACTTGAAACTAGTCTGGCCTGGTTATTATTGATCTTGGGTTATTCAAAGGAGTGGAAATCAAGTACTGTAAGAAAATAGCGATTAAAGCAGTTAAATGTATTTTTCAGAGATAGTTATTACTCTGGTTGCAACATATGTATGAAATTTTAAAGCTAATCTTAGAATGCTATTATCTCGAAAGAAGTCACAATGAAACTTAGCCTGAAAAAAGCTATGATTTTTTAAAAAATGTGCATAGGTAAGCATAATCTAGAAGAGAGATATTGCTTATTACTGGAGCATAGTCTTGAACAGTGAATAGAACATGAAGCTGTGTGTATGGTTAGAGGCACAAGAAACTTACTTTCTGCAAAGTAAACAATGTTGTGTCAGACTCGGGCTCCCGGCACTCACCTCCTGTTCTCCAGCTATTTCTGGGCTTGTGGTTCTCATGGACTACTTCTGCTCTAACTGCTTGGAGTAAGAGCCCCTGTAACCTGCTTGGAGTGGGCATCATCTTGTTCCCACCCCCCTGCCCTGGGCAGGGACACCTCCCACCAGCCCAGGTTGCTCCAAGCCCCATCCAGCCTGGCCTTGAACACCTCCAGGGATGGGGCAGCCACAGCTTCTCTGGGCAACCTGGGCCAGGGGCTCACCACCCTCAGAGTCAAGAATCTCTTCCTGATACCTAATCTAAATCTACCTTCATGTAAGTTCAGAACAGTAATCTTCTCGACAGATGATGGATGATGGGCCTCAGCAGAGGTGCGCTGCCGCCTATTCAGCAAGGTCTTTAACGTGCATTCCCTCTCCTTATCGTTGTAGTTCTTTGCCATTAAACATTTAGTGAGGTTTTAATATTTCAAATTATTTACATTCTTAAGAATGGGAGAAATACACTCTCAGAGTAAACTGGAAAAGCAGAGTTTGCAGAGCACTCCAGTCGTAAGTTAAAGCTAGGTGGAAATGAAATCTAATTGGAGAAAGTTTATGGAATTTCTGATGTTGAATAAGGCTGCTTATTTATTACTTTGTTATAGCACTATACAAATATATCGGTGCACATATGTCTGTACTAAAATTATGCTGTCCAGACTTATGAGAGCCAGTTGGAATCTCTCAAGGTTGCAGATGAGTAAGTGTAAATGCATGTGTATATTATAAGATACGTGCCCTTGGAAGTGACTTTCTCACTGGTGACAAATCTTTCTTAAATCGTCTCCTAGAAATCAGTTCTTTGTTGGTTTTCAGTCTTTGCCTTTTCTTTTCCCCCATTTAGTCTAATGGATTTTAATAGAAGTTTTAAAAACAAGCATTTATTTGAAATACATGAAGAGATATAATACTTCAGAAAAATGCTTGATACCCAAAATTCCTTTTTGAATTATTTAAGCAGTGCTGCAGCAAACTGTTTATTCAGTGACGTTCAGTGCGGTGTGTAGTAGGGGTGTAGTTTTCTTTTAATGCAGCTATTGAATTCAAACCCACATAGCCTCTGGCATTATTCCAAGAGCGATCTGCTGCGCGTAGTGAAGATAAATTGTTTGTTTTCAGCAGCATTTCTTCATCTTCATCAGTTAATCTGGAATGAAATTTTACAGTCAGCCACTGAATATTTAAGCAATATATTTACCCCTTTTATCCTGAGGGAATATTTAATAATGCCGTGTACAGTAAATGATTATAGTAGTTAATGATACAAGCTGAGAATGTATAGTTTCCCATAATTTTCTTCCATCAGAATGAGTTCTGCGCTCCAGTGCAGAGCTACGCGTTTCGCTGGGCTTTGTGCGCCCTGCTTTCAAGGCTATCAGAAGTGTAATTGAGTGTGTGTTGGCATCGGCAATAAGTCTTTCCCACAAATCTTTCCTTGACACACACTCCCCCTTTTGGTGCCAGATGTCAAGTTCTTTTGGATGCCTGTCTTATGATTTTGCAGTTAATGCACAGTAAATCCTGCGAGTTTTCTGTGCCTGCACCCAGAAGTTTTCCACTTCATTTTTTCCTGATTTTCAAATGCCCCGTTCAGTATCCTTGTGAATCTGCCATATTAACACTCTTTGATGATAACACTCGAAAACAGTTTTTTCTTTAACGGTGTCTTGGTGTTTATGGACTTACAGTAGATTTAAAAAAAAAATTTTGATCCTTTTTATTTTCCATTGCTTTACAATGATTTTTTTTTCATTAACGTCATGGTAAAAGTGGAAAGTTATCATATGTAGGGTGAAGAAAGTTCCTTCTTGCTTCAGAAATCCTTCAAAATGCTTCCTGGTTCTTGCACCATTGTTTGAATATTAATCGTACTCCATTCTGTATTAAATTTGCATTGTATTGTACTTTTGTAACTGTAATTACAATTGTAATTTTGTGCTTAGAATTTGATTGTGTTCAATCAATTTGACCATGTTTGGTACAGATCATTTGTTCTACAGTGCTGTCTCGATGCACTGTATCCCTTTTGCCTGTGGAACTTTCATCACAAGAAACTTTTTTATTCCTCATTTTTGCTACAGATGCTCACCTTCTCTAACACCTTCCCCATTATTCAAGGCATTTTTAAGACTATGCCCAAGTTTTAAGCATGGTTGAAAAATCTCTGTGAAGCCAGACTGTGTGTTCTCCATGTAGAAGGAATAATACTTGTTTATTCCAACCTTTGTTTTTTGGAATAATCTTGTCACTTCAGAATCTGTTAAACAAAGCATTGTCTTCATCATTTGGGGCATTGTTTCTACCTAGCTCGTTGAAATAACAAATCTAAAAAGTAATTTTAATCTTTTTAAAAATACATAAAACTTTGGTGAAGGCTTAGTTTTGAGTTTCCTTATTTAAATGGGCTCCAGACTGGTGTACAGCCTTTCAGGAATTCACAATTTTTACTCAATTTTCCATCACTTACAATTGGAAATATAGTAAAACGGAACTTGCAAGTAAAAGTTGGGTCACCCAAGCGAGCACGTCCCCATCTCCTATGGTCAGGATGTCATGCCAGAGCAAGCCCAAGGTCTAGTGGAGATGAGCAGCATTCCCTCCGAGTCGCTCCAAGTGCTCGAAGACCCCACCGTGCCATTGGGAGGTGGGGGAGGTGCACCTTTTGGAAGTGACTGTGACAGGCTGCTCTGCTGGAGGGGTGTTGCATGGGAGGGAATGGGTGTGAAGGACACGATCTGGAAGGCTGCTTTGTCCTCCCCTGTTTGCCTGTGCAGCTTTTCTGTTACGTAAACCTGTGTAATTCTTTCAAATGCTTGCACGGGTCAACAGCCTGGTTGGCAAAAAATAATTGGTCAGTTGAAAAGTCATCTGGGAGATGTTAGACCAGGTGGCCCAGCTTGGTGAGAGGAGGAGTTGTGCAGAGAGACGGTGTTGGCAGTTTTCAAAGGGGAGAGTGCCCTACAGTTGGTTTATGACCACAGGAAAGTTTTGCTCCTCTAAAACACAGTGCTTTGAAAATCCGGACCCACCACTTGAGTCACTCCAAATCCAAGACACGTGTTACTGTAACGGGTGAGGTGCCTGTTCTGCACTGTCACTAACCCTGCACTAAAGAGGAGATTTCCATTCCTGTCTGACAGTGATGGTAACACGGATATATCAGGGTTAAATACCACCTTCAGGTAGTTTTAAATCATGTGTCCTACATTTGAGAGCCTAAGGCTGAGGGTATGGGGGGCTATTTTGTGTGGCACTCCTGTTCATGCAGTGGAGTCTCTCAGCATCCCAGCACGGGGGCAATGCTCTGTTGCTTTCCAGTAGCCCATGGTGTCCTGGGACCCGCATTGTTGTCATGGGGTATGTGACAGATTGAGATCTACAAAGCAGCTTCTTGGAGCATTGTCCAAATATCTCTTAAAAGCTCTGCACTCCTAGTGACACCAGGCCAGATGTCAAACCTTCCCAGGAGACAGTTTAGCCCAGGAAGACAGGAGCTGCAGCGAAGCGATGGGAAGCACAAGGAGGTACAATGTGGGGCAATGCCTGCCATTAAAAAACATAGTCTTCTACAGTACTGTCCATCAATAACTAGGACTAAACTACAGTTAGTAACTATCACTTCATCCTTAAACTAGATATAAGGAAGAGATGTTTTACAATGAGGGTGGTGAGACTCTGGCACAGGTTGCCCAGAGAGGTGGTAGATGCCCCATCCCTGGAAACATTCAAGGCAAGGTTGGACGGGGCTCTGAGCAGCCTGGTCTAGTTGAAGGTGTCCCTGCTCATGGCAGGGGCATCGGACTAGGTGGCCTTGGAAGGTCCCTTCCAACCCAAACTATCTATGATTCCATGATTCTAAATGGAACTTCATTGCAAATAAAAGAGTGAGAAGTTGATACTGCTTTTCAACAAATGTGGTTAAGCAGCGTTTCCTTACTGTGTCTTCATTAACCTTTCTAGCTATATCTTTGGTTATAGGATTTTATTTCTGAAGGTGGAAATATGAGTAAGCTTTGGGGCTCCAACGTTGTTTAACTGCAGTTTAAATTAGGCCAGCTTTAGCAACATCCTTTTGTCTGTGTCTTCAGCAGAGATGCTGTATAAATGATAAAGATGGTAAATAATCTTATAAGGTATCATAAGGTTTAGGTCGTTGTGCATTGGAAAAAGTTGTAGATTTGTACGTTATCAGCCATTGTCTTTGAGATATAGACAAGCATTGTTTCTTAGATACTAGTTGTTTTGTTCTACAGTAAGAAACCAAACATTTTTCTTATTTTGTTAGTAAGTGGTTCTGTTGAGAAAGACACAGAGAAGGTCTAAAGCTTGTCCATTCTTCATCTACGAAGTATCCATAAAGCATCTTCTAATGAGTAGGTGTTGTTTACATCACCTGCTTGGGGTCACAAGTGGAATAGTTTTATATGCCATAGAGTGCTCCCTTGGCTGACTTAGCTGGGGTTGACTGTGAATTTTTTTTTTCCCTGATACATCCCACTTGGCTACAGTTGATACCTTGACCTTGCACCAGTAAGACCAGGGAAATTAATTTGGATATTATTTCCAATTTGTTGTTATTTGGACAATGTGGTGTTGCAAATCTTACTAGGTTTGTTGGTGGTTTCCAATGTAGATGAGTGGCCAAACATTATTCTTAATGGAAAAGACTATTGGTCAATAGGCGGTGGCTGTGGGACAGTGCCCAGCAGTAAATTAGGGGTATTAAACTCACATATTATGAAGTCTTATTTTCAAAAGCCACTGTGAGACCTGATGTGAAACTGCCAAGCTAGAGAGACTTGTTATCATCGTTGTATGGATGGGTCTCTGCTGACAGCATTGCTCGCAGGAGCTGCTTCCACAGTTTTATTCGTTATGTTTTTATTCAGTTCGAAAGCAGGAGATGAAAATTCCCAGAGCCCTTACAAGGTGCTCTGTGCTGGTTTGGCTTTTCTCAGTGTTGTTCCTCGTAATCATTTATAAGTACTCCGTGGTTTATTGCTTCCTTTCGATAGCCAGATTAGTTGTCATCTACTTGATTTTTCACTTAACGTGGTGATTCCTGACATTTTAAAATTGGCAGATGAAAGAAGGGCTCATTTTGAATCTAAGTTTTGTGACTGAATTTTTCAAGTTTGCTGACAAGCTGTCAGGCTGAATTCTGCTATTAACCCCAGAAAGAAAAGCTGACTGTCATTCTTAATATACAGACTAAAATGACAATTGTATTTGAAATGCATTGCCAGGGTTTTTTTTTTTTTTTTTTCAGAAATTACTTAAATATCTTTATTAGTGATTATATTTTAGGCAAACAAGTAAATTTTTCAAAGTCACATAATTTATTTGTGGAATTACATGGAGTAGCTGTTATTCTTTTCTTGGAAAGGTATGTGGCTAGTACAACATAAAGCTAATTTCTTATACAGCTGGAGTAGGTAATTGGACCTGAGTGGCTGGCATGTTCCATCAGGAATGAGTGCTCCTTGGGAGGGTGGGACATAGGATGGAGCACAGTCCATGGAGCTGGAGAGCTTGGTTTGAGATCTGCTCTGCAACGGGCTTCACGTGGGATGATGAACCTGCTGATCTTAACAAGGTCTCGACTTGTTCCTGTGAAATTGTCCTCATAACCATCTGCCTTCTGCAAGGTGCAAGGGTAAGGTAGCGTATTTTGAAAGCAACGAGTAATTCTTGGGTTTATCCTATGGAACTTAGAGAATAGCGTGTGTTGGCTTTTGCTTCTAATTGATTGTCACGTCACCCTCCCAGCTCAGGAGGAGATGCACATTTATTACAATTTTGAATTAATTAAACTTTATATCCTCAAAGGAAAGGGCTGGTTCCTGGTAGCACTGAAATCAGCGAGGGCAAAAAACAAAAACCTAAATTAATCTTTCATAATTTGTGTGATTATTTTGAAAGCATTTGTTGCAACAAGACTGTAGGCATCTCCTATGTTTTAGCAATGGGGTTTCAGGCTTATGTTTTGCAGTCTTGCCTATCTTTTGTTATTTCTAATTAGTTTTAGAGGAATCTCAAAGTTTATTTTTAAAGCAGACCACTCAAAAGTGACTTAGGATCTACTCAAGTGTTAAAAGAACCAGTTTGTCAGTGACAGGGGTTAGAAGATAACAGCTTTGTATATGTAAGTTCTATAGCCATTTTTAATTAATATTATAGTTCTCATGTTTCTGACTCATTTGGCTTGAGTTTTATTAAAGGAAAAAAGTTCTTGCACTTTTATAATTAGGATTTTCATCTCCCCCATAGGTTTTTTTAAAAAAATATGTGATTTATTTATCTTTCTTTCATTATTCATTTCTTCTGCGAGGAAGCAAGCTCACAGATTTCCATAAATTTCCATTAAAAAAACCACATTCTTACCAACAAGAGTAAGAGCATTCAGTATTTTTACGTATGTTCTCGAAGTTCTCATCCAAATAACAGGTATTAGTGTACTTGGTAATACTTATAATACAAACATGTTATTTTCACAAGAGCACATAATGTAATTTAAAAGCTGTTCATTTTTTTCCTTTTCAAGATAGGTCCTTTATATTCTGTTTTATAGCTGCAATTGAATTTAAGAGTCTGTAATTTAAAATGCAAACCTGGTTTGATATTGTGGCCTCCTCATTTAATTTTGCATGACAAGGATCAAACCAAATCATCAGTATATGGTACTAAAATTCCCTGGATGTTCAGCCAGTTTCTCACTGTGGTTTCCAAAAGTAAGATTTTTTTTTTTTTTTTTTTTTAAAAAGGTGGAGGAAGGGAGGAGGGGAGACGAAAGTCAGGCCCTAAGAGCAGCCCTGAGGTCTTCACCTCGTGGCTATCCCCATCTCTTGGTCCTCACCAGCTCTTAGACCTAGCAGCATCGTGGGGTGTGCTATCTGGTGGCACATGGCAGAGCCGTACCAGCCACAACGCATTCGACCCCTCTCCTCATACGCATTTTACCTGTGAGGGCCATTTAGTGCTGGTATGTGAGGGTCCACCACTTACACTACTCACTTGGCAATGTTGACATTATATTCTCTTTATGATCTGAAAAGATGTTAATATAATACAGTTTATTTAGTTTTTACATGATACATAGCTCACTTGTGTTTCTTCTTTCAAAAACTGTAGTATTAAGTTACCTATATTCCATTACATTGTGCTCTGTTGTAGAGTAAGTTTGCTTTACCTATATGTACTTTTTTCTTAGCCTCATATTTGTTTTTAGTATAATAATATTTGATTATTGCAAATATTGATTTGCTCTAATATCTGTTTTTAGGACAACAGCATTGCCATTAAGGTTTACTTGTTCTGATGCAGCTTAGTCTGCTGTTGGAACTTCTCAGAGGGTTTGAGATTCTTCCCGTGCTGTTCCCAAAAGTGTGAACTTCCTTGGCACTAGACCGCGTCTGTTCTAGAAGTGATTCCCCCCTTTCTGAGACTAACATATTTGAACAAATGTTGGGCATTTTCGAGAGCTTTCAACCAGATTGAGTACAAGTGAGCTCTTCCACTTTGAAATATTTTGGTTTGTATTTTTATGGCTTTTTCTTCTTTGTTGCTTATAATTCCTACTGGTTTCATTTCAGACTAAGGTTCATCAGGTGTCACCTTAGTAATTTACACCTTCCCCATATCTGTGGTCAATATTTTACTGAAATTAATTATTTTAATTATTATATTATTGGAATTATATTTTATGAGATTCCTGGATGTTCGAAAGAAGGCCCTAAGGATCCAGTCTGCCCCTGTCAAGATCCAAATAGTAGTAAGAACAACAGCAAACCTCAGCCCTGATACTGCTCTACATCCTGCACGTTGCGTTTCATGTGATGACGGCTAGAAAACACATTAATAAAAGTATTTTTCCTATTTCTAAGAGATAGAAATTAGCATCAATTAGACGTGCAGATTGCACAAGTCTTCTAATGAGAGATCTTTAGTTCACTGGGACAATAGTGCTGTGCTGGCCTTGGAGATGTGAAGTTGCTAACCTGACTGGAAAGAAAGAAGAAGGGAAAATGTAAATTTACAGATTGGATAAAAGCGTCCGTTTCTCTATAAATGTAATGTGACTGCATAAAATGTAATTAGGGTGGAGGAAGGCCAAGGTGCTCTTCTGAGCCCTCCCTCTGGAGTCGCCTGGTTCCCATTGTGGTGTTTGTAGCTCCGTGTTTCTCCCGCTCCAGGCATGGGCTCCTGTTTCTCGGGAAGAAGGCTTGCTGGCAGTCCTGCCCCCGCCTTGCAGCACCCCTGGGGTTGTTCCTCTTCTCCTCCTCCTCCCCATGGAGCAGGGGTGGCATTGGCACCCGTGCCTGGGAACAGGAGGAGAGCAGCTGACTGCCACTGAGTTGGGACACGGGCAGGTGAATCCTCTGTGTGGCAAGAATGGCCAAAAAGCAGAAATTCAAACAATTTTGAAGCTGACTGAGGAATAACTTACACAAAGTCATCCCTCCTTTCACCCACTCAACAGCTTCGTTACAGCTGATTATGTAGGAGACCTTCCGTTGTTCTCTCACTTCTCTATCTGTGGTTTGCGAGGAGCAAAGAAACAACTCTATAACAAATGATGTTTTAAGAGCAATTCAAATAAGTAGAAAAAAAGATGGAGTTTTTCATATTGATCACTCTTTAGTTTTTCAGTTGAGCTGAAAAACATTCCTGAAGGATATAGCACAGAATCATCCATTACTCTCTAAATTTTTATATCTGGAATTTATCTGTTCTGTCCCAACCGTTACTGCCTCTATTTAGCTCAGTGGGTTAGGGGAATGTTTAACTCTGGGCCATCCTTTTCCTTTCCTGAGCTCTTCCTTCCTCTTCCCACCCCTTTCCCCCAAGAGTAACTCACTCAAGTAGAAGGTGCCATTTAAAGATTTCCATTGAAATTATTGAATTATTCTAAGAAACAATTTTCTCTCCAAGCCTAAATATCAGATGAGACAAAAATTGCATCCAATTACGCTATTTTCCTGAGCTCAGCTGCAGTCTGCGGGGTGTGGGTCTTAGGTGAAACATTAGTTGACTACAAGATGTCCAAGTTGGTAATGTACAGCCTTTTCTGAGATGGAAGCAAATCTTTGCAATATTTAGTAGCATCCACTGCAATGAGTCAGGAGCCACGGAAGCAATTTAAGCCAATTAATCCTTAGTGTTAAAACATATTTCAGTTGAATTTTTTATCAGGCTTGTCTATGGGAAACAGTATGTGAGCAAGAAAGAAATTAGAAATGCACTAAATAATAAATGAATGTACCTAGCCCAGATCTGCTTATTAAGTCTTCTTTTATGATTATTATTATTATTATTTATTTATTTATTATTATTATAAATATTTAGTGCCAGATCCTCATCTGGAGTAAATTTGCTTAGCCCTATGGAAGTCAGTGGAATTGTGCCAGCTTGAATTCGCTAAGGATCTGGCCCTTAATTTTGCAGTCGGAAAATGAGACTATTTTGGGAGGAGAATGATGGGGGCTGTGAGAAGTTTGCTAATGATAACACCCTTTTCATAGCGATAACAGAAAACAATGTAAATTAGTATTCTTTTGACTTTCATAATGAAATTCAAGGAACTACTTGTTATTTCATTAGATGTAAATTACTTTTCCTTAAAGTATCTACATGGTAAAACCTTTGCATGTATTAAGAGATACTGCATAGAGACTGTAGGGTTTTCCTTTAATTTCTGTGGGTGCCAGTCTCTTTGTACCAGCATTTCTGCCATTCTTACTTTAAAAATGCCGTAATGGTCATAGCGTGCTCATTTGAACAAGAGAAGCAGCTATAAATATGATTGATTTTGGAAATCTGTTTCACACACTGCAACTGATTGTCCACCCTGAGTAAAGCATGCTGTAATTTAATATGGCATCGTATTAAAATCCAGTGTGTCATCTCATTTGGCTACATCTTAGAAACATATCAACAAACCAGATAGCGAAGGTAGCTAATTGTGTAATTGCTTAAAATAACCCAACCCAACAACTTGTTATTTCCATGGTCAAGGAAACGCACATCATTCTTCAATACCATAAAATACCGTGCTAGCCCATCCGGAGTGTACATGTTTATGTTTAAACACCTGTATTTCTAAAATAGTAGCTTTTTAAGTGGAATATCTTGGAGGACTCAAAATAACATCACAAAACATGTTTGTTATATTCCTAATTGTTTTGACCATAGAATTAATTTTCAAGTCAAAGGGGGGCACCGCTTTTTCATCATTCCCGCTTCAGAATATTCAGCATGTCACAGATGTTCATGAATAATGTCCATTTAAAACTGTTGGCAGCGCGCGCTGGCGAGTTGGCGAGATGAATTAAATGTTGGGGGGATCTGACAGGCAGCACGCTGCTTTGTGATCATTCCAAAGTTCTAATAATCTCCCTCACCTTCCCTGCCTGCCGCTAATGAAAGAGAATAGGTGATTGCACCTCGGGCTATGTTCTGCGCCTAATGACTCCTCCAAAGGCAGATTTATGAAGAAAAAATTAACTTTGAATGAGGATTGAATTGGCCCTGACAGTCTGATAGACTGTGACACAGATTCTGTGGCAAAACAGACGTAGCCCTAATTGATTATCAATATTTTAAGCAAAGTGATGAAAATAAGCATTAAGTGATGAGAAAGTCAGTCTTAATACAGTAGGCAGTAACCGGGATATGGAAAGTCTTCGGGGAGGTCGGCCCCGCGTGCCGGTACTGAATTTTATCTGTCAATTCTTACGTTTTGCTTCCCAACAGCCCCGGTCCCTTTTCAGGGTATTTTTTCCTTACAGATTTCTGACCGGCTTGTTAATATTCTGGACGAGGATGTACGTGCTCCCCTCTCTCTGGAGAAGTTTGTTTAATATTTAACCCATTTTGACTCAAGAATAACTTCTGCTATTTTGCGGTGTGCAGGTTTACGTGATTTTGGATGTTCTCTCTCTTGTGTTGTACTTCCTCATCGCTCTGTGTCATTTATATCCAGCAGGCTGGCCACAAACTGCATTTTGAAAATGGTAGCAATTAACAAAAAGAAACTAGTGAAATATTGCCTGGTTGGCGTTACAGGATTTATCCTCACAAATGTATTAGTTATACCCGTTAGAATAAGAGGAAGAAAACATTTGGGTTTTGCTTGCGTTTTGTGAGGTGAGTCCCACGTTACAGGATATATCTTCTCCCAAAAATACGTTTAATATTCTGGAAAACCTGTATGGCTGCTAGCAGACAGATGCTCGCTAGCTGTGCCATAGCAGAAGTCGTTGTCCAAAGTAAGGAAATATTTTCCAAAATCACTACAGGAGCGGAATTGAGCAGGAATGTTCTCCCCAGGGAGAGTGGAGAAGCTTAAAAATGACCAGATTTGTGCTTACGGGCAGTTTGTAACCATGACCCGCAGCAAGCTCCTGCTCCTGCCACCGTGCTTGGGCGTCTCCAGGAGCTGTAATTACAGTCTGTGGCGTAATTAAATTATGCGTAAGACTCCAGACAGCAATGGCAGGAACTTCTTGTATTTGAGTATCATAACGTATTACTCAGCTGCCATGTAATTAGCGCGGGCAGTGCTCGATGACGGGTTAGGGGACCCTTGTCCAGGAATGAACTAGACAATGCTTGTGCTGTATAAATTTTGGGGTAATGTTATTTTAGCATGGACTAAAAAGATGAAATGACATAAATCTAGTATGATAAAAATGTGTGTAGGGTTGTCACTTCTGTTTTTGAGCTAGCAGCTTCTGGACTCTGCTCCTTCGCTGTTCCCATCTCGGGAAATAGCGGAGAAAGTAGTTGTTTTGAATTTGTGTTGGAATTTTTTGGATGTATAATAGATAACTTTACATGCCAGTATATGAATATTCAGCAGAGAGGATTTCTACGAGCCTTGATAAATTTAATATACTAGAGGAAAATACCATGTAAATTAAATAAGGCCTTGTAAATTAATAATGGATGATACTTGTATTTTTATATGTGAGCTGATTGAATATTTTATAAACGCAAAAATGTTTGTGTTTAAAAAAACGGTTAAGTCTTTCTGATTAGTGTCGTGTATGGCTTGGCTACGTTTTTAGATGTAATGTCTGTATGTGGTTTTTGAGTTTGTCTGATTTTTTTTTTTTTTTCACCAAATACATCTTGAAATGTATAGCCTGTATTTTTAAGCTTGAAGAGTTGAAAAGTCCACAATTACGTTAAATTTTTTATTTTTTTTTTTTTAAAAACCATTTGTGGTTTGCAGTTGGTGGGTGTTATGACACTCCTCTTTTTTTTTTTTAATTTTACCAGTAAAACAAATTGCATCCCAGAGTGGGGCTGAGCCACTTCCGTGCTTCTCCCCCAGTAGTGTGAGAAGGCTGTGCTGCCCTCCAAAATGTCCTTTGCACCCCTAAAAGGGCACCTGCCCTACTTCTACCTTGAAATAATTCATATTCTTCTAATTTTATTTTTTTTTTTAATTAGCTTCTTTGCTTGACACTATTTTACTGTGGCTCAGCGCAAGGCTGGTTGGGATTAAAGCATCACTCCTCTCCTGTGTGCCCATCCGATGGGGAACGGCTCTGTGCTGCCCAAAGCCCAAGTGCTTCCACCGCATCGGGAGGGTGCAAGTGCCGGCTGTTGCTGACGGAGCTGCTGAACTGCAGTGGAGCATCCAACTCCAGCACTGTATCTTGCTCCCAATCTTATTTACGTTGAGAACAGGCTGAGGGAGTTGGGGCTGTTCAGCCTGGAGAAGAGAAGGCTCCGGGGAGACTTTAGAGCCCCTTCCAGTCCCTAAAGGGGCTACAGGAAAGCTGGGGAGGGACTCTGGATCAGGGAGGGGAGTGACAGGACAAGGGAAAATGGTTTTAAACTGGAAGAGGGAAGATTTAGATGAGATATTGGGAAGAAATTCCTGACTGTGAGGTTGGTGAGCCCCTGGCCCAGGTTGCCCAGAGAAGCTGTGGCTGCCCCATCCCTGGAGGGGTTCAAGGCCAGGCTGGATGGGGCTTGGAGCAACCTGGGCTGGTGGGAGGTGTCCCTGCCCAGGGCAGGGGGTTGGAACTAGGTGGTCTTTAAGGTCCCTTCCAAGCAAAACTATTCTATGATTCCATGAAAAGTAATACAAATTGCTTTATAATATAAATACCTCAAATGGGCCTTGCCTGGGAAGCTGTGCACGTTGCTCAGCAGTTCCATTAATGAAGGCAGAAGGTGGCACGGCGCATCCTGCTCTCCGGGAGCAGCACAAGAGGCACCCATGGCCGGGGGGAGGTGAGTCCCTGTCCCACCCCAGCTGCCATCAGGGTTTTCTCTTTCAGTGAGGGGCTGAGCCGCTCCTCTGCTCCCTCTAGGTCAGGGCACTTGGTACCCACAGGCAGAGGACACTGGGCTGTAGACCCAGTAACTTCTGAAGCAGTACCCACAAACAGCAAACAGGTCTGTATTCACATGTATAAAAATATTAATGCATATGAACACTGCGGTTATCTACAGATGATAAATGGATAGTGAAAGCCTGGGGAAAATCATAAGCTCTAGCTGTATTGCAAAATACATGAAGAGAAACTGCTGTGATTTTAAATTAACGTTCATTTTTTGTTGCTGTTAATTTTCCATTTTTCTCATACTCAATAATTAAGAGAAAATAATATACAAATGTTATAGGACTTTGTCTTGTCTCTGTGGCTTGGGAGACGTGTTTCTCATTGAACTAACTGTAGCAATAATGATGATATCCATACATTGAGTCTCTGCAAAAGCATTGAAAACCACTAGTTTTAGCAGCTCTTAAGCAGAGACACGCTGATGTACATCGTTTATGCTATTCAGAAAATGATTTATTTGTGAGGACCATTTGTGTTTTCTCTCTTTTTTTTTTTTCCTTTTTTCCTGGAAAAGCTTCTTTTTTTTTTTTTTTTTTTTATTAGTTATAGTATCCAAAGANTCAGATGTAGCCTCCAAAGAGATTGCTCTAACGTTTCCTGTTAGCATAATGTCATGCAGTAAGGCAGCATATTTTAATGCAGAATCTATTGATTTTTGCAGTGTGTTTTTGTACATCTTTGTGGTAAGCTAAAGGTGGCTGTTGGCTCCTAGTGCCACGTGAACTGATTAGAAAGTTAAAAGTATTAGCAAGGCTAAGTGACCAGCAAAGAAAATGTATAGTTAGTAGAATCAACCAATTACAGTTTAATGGTATAGTTGAAACACTGTATTTCATCCAATAATGAGTAATGCGTTTTAAGATAGTTTAGGGTGGTTTTTTTTATTTCAGTATGTATCATTAGGCAAAGAAAAAACTTGAAGCCATGTTTGCACAGACTGTAATTTCAACCATTTGCTAGATACAGACTGATGCTAGAACAGTGCTTTTAGGGATTCTGACAGAAATCTACTGTGAAACCTTGTGTCCTGGGTTAGCCTCAGATGGCAACAAAGAACCATGTGCCGCTCACTTGAGTCTTCCCCAATATGGGAAGAATCAGAAGAAAAAAAGGCAAGACTCTTGGGTTGAGACAAAGGCAGTTTAACAGAACAGCAAAGGGAACAAGAAAACAATAACACGGACAGAGGAATATACAAACAGCATTACGGAACCGCGGCTCCCCGCCGCTCACCGACCAGACCCTGGATGCCCCAGCCCGCTCCAATCGGGGACTTCCTGCCCCCTCCCCCAGCAGCTCAGGGTGGGCATGGCTCCCATGGCATGGAACACCAGGGAAAATTAACCCTATCCCTGCCGGCACCAGGACACCTTGTGAAAGCAGGTGTTGAAATACTTGGTTCTGAAAACACAGGGCTGCTCAGGTGCCAGTCTGCTGCTGCTTCTCCTTGCTCTCTTCCACGAGTGCATGGTGCGTCTTCTCAAGAGCACTCATTTGTTTCTCTTAGTTACCACTTGCACATAGGGCATCTCAAGACCTTAACTACCTTCACCTTGCTCTCTTGCTGTGCTCAAGGATGCAGCACAAACAAGCGTTCTTCATAGCAGGAAGATCTACTGCATTCCCGATGTCCATCCCATGCTGTGCTTGCCCACCACATGGGCAGGTCACTGCACCTGTTTGCTCACAGTGAAAGGCCATCCTGGGGCACCACGTACTGGGGAGGAGATGCTCCAGTACCACACTGTGCTGGGTCATCACTAGTTTGGCAAAACTTCAGGAGTTCAAATAGCCACGACCCTGTCAAAGTTACCATCCTGGACAATCTGCCACTGGAAATACTGTGTTGCCATTTAAAATACGCACGTTGCAATTCTGGGACAATATTGACCATTTCCACATTAACAGTTCATCTAATAACGCATCTGTCTTTCTACCTTAGTGAAACAGACAGTGTAATGTTCACACAGTTGTCCCTGTGATGGCTTGAGGCATCCTGCCCATGCTTCATGTTGGAGCATGACGGTAGCTGGTTGAGTAAAACTCTTTGAAAGTGGTGTTTCTGAAATTATTTAGAGAATACCGGATGCAGCAGGTATAAAGAAACCCGAGGGTATTGCTAGGATTTAAGAGTTAGGTTGAAGGTACCTGTGTTGCACTTGGGAACTTGTTCAAATTATTTATACATTAATTTGCATTTCACCAAATTTTGGTATTTTGGTTTTCCTTTGTGCAGTGTCATTAAGTTGGACATTTCAAATAATTTGTCTCCTTTTTGTTGTATAAGCGTGATTGTTTCACTTTCGAAAAGGAGTAGAAAAAGTACTTTTGCTCCTATTCATAAAGGTTGTTTTTCACTCCACCTTGAAAATTGTCAGGCTCGTTGGTGACCCTCCTTTTTCTTTAATCATAGTACCAAGGGCTTTTGATTAGAGAAATTTTTGTCTGGCTTTAATGCATCTGTTACCTGTGGGGGTGACCCTAATTTTAGTCGGCTGAACAAGTCACTACTTCAAAGCCATGTAGGGTACGGTGGCACCTGGTATTAAACAAAATTGTAATTGAACCTTATGTTCTTCTGTGGCTTCCTGGGCACCTGGGAGCCTCCCATACTCTGTGACTGTAACGAAGAGCTGCACCGTGTAGGGTATTTTCACTTTCTCGTTATCAATTATCACCAATGTGACTATTTGCATAACTATTTATGCAAACTGTGAAGTTAAATAGTTAGGAGGGAAGTGTGGCTGATTTGAGTAGGCTTTGAATGAAGCGCATTAATTAGGTAATGCCTGGAGATGTGTCTTTGGAAGAGAGAAGGCACCAAGTAGTAGCGCAACTGTTAAATGTCAAGTATGCAAGGCGAAATGTGTGGGTAAGGAAATGACATAATTTTTAATGTTTTGAGCTTGAAATATTTTTCAAACCCGTGAGATGGGTCATTCTTTTCTTTCTACCCTTTCGTTCAGTTTCTTTTTCCTTTCCTGGTTTTTGTTTTTCACTAAAAATTGACCAAATTATGGGAGAACAGAAAACATGTCATACGATTTAGGAGGGACATAGATTATTAAATGCTTGTAGTTTATTAAAATAATTTTATCAAGTTTCTTAAGTGACGGTATTTCTTGGGAGGCTTTATTTTCTATAAAAAAAGTAACAATTTAGAGGGAAGAAGACACTGAATTAATGGAATTAATGAAGAAGAAAGAAAGAAAGGAAAAGCTAGGTGAGTGTATGTAGTCTGGATGGGAAAACGGACAGGAACCTGAATTTCTGTCTGGGTGAACGTTTGGCACATAAGCAGGTAGAGTCTGCTTGAATGGCAGAGTCAGCATAAACGTGAAAATCTCTACAAACCATCAGTAACACAGAGTATGGGATAATTCCTGGCATGAAGTTGGTTATACTGTGCTGATTTACACCAGCTGGTATTATGGCCCAGTGTTTCTCTACAGCTTGCAAATTGCTGTTCTTTGTTCTTATATTTAATCTCTGAGGTCTCATTTCATGTCCAAAATTTTACAGTCAGCCTATAGATAATATCAAGGAGACATGGAAACACCTACCCTCTCCCTTTCCCAAATGGGAAAATACGCAAAATCATCCACTGTTTTCCTTTTCTTTTCTTTTTACCCCATTTTTCAGTGTAACCCAAAGGGCAGCTGGCATTGCAGGTCTGCATTGAGCAGGTTAAAGCGAGGAGGACAGGGTTCGTCCCTCCAGTCCCCGGGGAACTACCTACCCTTCATTGATCCACAGTTGATCCGTACATAGTAATTGCTCCTCAACAGGAACCGAAGTTGCAGGTCTGGCAGGCAACCTGTGTTTCCATTAGGGACCTCTCCGCTCGGACTGCCAGCAGCCTCCACCGCTCCCCAAAATCCCTGGCAGTTGGGTTTGCTCCTTCCCAACAGGGTGGGTTTGCCAGCTTGGGCTTGAGCCCCTTCTAGTTACATGGTTATTGGGTTTGTAAAGCAGGTGAAACGAAGCGGATCAAAGAGCTAGTCTGAGTTTCAAAACCCATCAGCGTATTCAGATTTAGGATATTAGTGCGTATGGAAACATGAAGGGTGTTTTGAGTTTAGTTTGGGTTTTTTTTAATGACAGAGAAGGTACTTACTGTAGTTTAGTTTTAATTAAATATTAGTGTCTTTGTTGTAACTGAGCAACATTGTTCCACTTCTGCATTGCGTTTATTTGTCTAAGTAGCATGCCCATACTCTTTGCTCACAGTTTATTCTCACTGCAAAGATAGGATTTGTTTCTGCTTCCTTTGTGCTGCATCCAGCACAGTGAGGTGCTGATTCCAGCCAGGCTGGAACAAGCAGTTCTATTGTGCACACCTGGAAATGACTAAAATTGTCTTTCATCCTCTTGTATTAATAGTCCACTAGCTACTAGCAAATACCTGCATTTCATAACTTTATTATTTTAGTGTAGGTAAATATCTCAAACATCTTCCGTGTGTCATTTTCCCATCCTTCAGAGGAAAAAAAAAAAAAAAAATCAATAGAATTGTAATTTTATCTGGGGTCAGATGCGCTCTTAAATGCTGCAAGCTGGAGCACCTCTTTATTTATTTATTTTATATTTTAGAAAGCTTTGTAAGCAGTCAGGCTTTTGTCATGCTAGCAGTTTATCCATGCAGGAAGCCCAGGTTCAGGAGCAATCTCAGCACTCCAGCTACCTGGATCAATTAAAACCAGACTTTTGCTGAAGAGACTTCTTTGATCTGCTGGGGGTGATAAGCAGCTGTCTGTCCTCCTCTGGCCCGAGGAAAGTGCAGTGCGGGAGAACTGAGTTCCCTTCCAAATATCAGGGCTTTTAAGTGCTTTTAAGTGTTAAGTGGCCAGCATGGGCTGTCTGTGGTCTCAGACACCCTAAAATATGGGGTAAGGGCATAGTAGTCCGCAGAACAGAGTGGGTGTGTTACATTTTAGAATAACTTGTAAGGATCTCTTAATGTTTAATTGAACTTGATTTGATGAAAATAAATCTCAGATTTTAATGATGCTTTGCCAGTGAATAATGACAGAAAATTTAAAACATTTTAAGAGAATTGTTAGCATTAAATTCTTAAAGCATGGCTTCAGTGACTTCTCTTGGTCGTAATGGACGGTACCCTATAACCTCAGAGACTTACTGCTCTGTGGATATATGGGGCAAGTTAAATTGTTGTTAATGAGCAGTGTTGTCTATAGAATTGTCCTCATGATACTTCCTAAATTGCTACATTGTCCGTGTAATTAACCAGGACTTGAAAAGACAGCTCTGTTTCCGCTAGCAGAAGTTTTACCTATAGTTAGAAGGGTTGGAAATTAGCAATTTAAAGTTAACAAATACAAAATAGAAATTTAGTCAAAGACCAGCAACACCTTTCATGTGTGTTTTAATATTATTTTTTTTTTGGCCTTGGATAACCATTGAGATATCCAATGAATTGTTCCTGTGCAGCAACAGATCGGTGAGGAAGAACAAAGTAGCATAGTGGAATAGATAAATCAAATTTAGGCATGGTGGTTTATTGAATCTAAATTGTGCCCAGTTGGCCTAAGAGCTATATAAGCAATCCATCTTGTGTTGATAATGGAGGTTCTTGAAATCCACCTGATGTTTGCATTATTAAATTTCAGCCTAATGAGCTCTGCTAATACATATTGAAGACAGTTGTAAGGAGTAGAATGTGAATCTGAGCGGGATAATTTGAAAGAAACATAAGCTGAGCATTTTACATGACTCAAGGGGTATATCTACAATTACACATATAACCAAAATTGAATTTAAATGGAATTTCTATTATCCTTGTCCTTTTACCAGGGAGAATAAAGTGTAAATGAAGTAAAAGTCTTTAGAGTTACTAGCAGTTTGTTTATATTATCTAATTTAATAGATTCTTGTAATGATCTCCACTGGCAGAAAAGTTTTAATATTTCATGACTTTAAATGTAGTCTAAATATGTATAAAAGCATGTAAGTGGAAACAGATGTCTATATAATTACTTCTATCACTTTGTAACACCACTGTTTAAGTTGTATATTTTAAGAAGGTGTAGCTACTGGCTGCAAAAAGACACCAGGGTTGGAAAGACCCCTTGACACCCCTCTCCTGAGCTGAATTTTCTTTTCATAAATTATTGGTTGATTCGGTAGGTGGAAGGACTAAGTATTTGCAAAACTGAATAAGCGTTTGCTATTTGTGCCACAGTATACAGTGATTTTATTACATAAGAAGGCCTGGTTTAAATTCTAAATTCTGTTTCTTTTTGGTTCTTTTCCTTTTGACGTGGTGATACTTTTTAGAACTTAATATTTCATCAAGTATAATGCTATTAGGGACTTATTCTCACTTAGTTCACTCATCAGGCAGTGAGATGGCAATAAAAGAGAATGGCTCCTTTGAGACATTAATGCTTTGGAATAAATGATGTGCTAGAACAGAAATTTAATTAATTTACAGAGTATATTGATAGTCCCTTGTTACTGTGCTGTATATTTTTAATCTTCTTTAACATCTGTAGTAAAGTGTTTGAAAACCCCTGCAGTTGAGCAACTAGTAGATAATTAAGTAATAAGGGAAGAGGTTTCTAGAGGGAAAAAGATTCTTTTTAAAGAATACTGTCATAACATGAATAAAGTACTGCTGCTGTGATTTGCAGTGAAGAGAAAATTGTATACTACCTAATTTAATACTAAGTAATAGGTATTTGACTCCTATTGTAAATGCTGTCTGCCACTCTGCATCCCTGAAAATATTGTTTTGTTTCTGTTTTTTCCTGAAAAGAGGTTTTTTGGATTACTTGCTATGGTAGCAAATCTTTTTTTAAATGTGCTGCGTTTGTTTCTTTATAGTTCAGTCCGGGTGCAAGTAGGGTGGGGAGATCTGTGCTTAAGAAAAAAACACTCTTAAAAGTTTCACTTAGCAAAAGATGAAGGCAGAGGTTTGTAGTGGACTAATATTGCATGCAAAAGTTACCCTCCATAATACCATTCACGCTGTTGTCTTAACTGTAGTAATATCTTTAAAGAAAATACTATAAGAACCAAATTCTGCACATCATCTTCATTGTGGAACCTATAAAAAGGAGTCTGAAATTGGGTTTATACCCCAGGAAATGTTGTTGGGCAAGATAAATTAACTAATTATAACATTTGTTGTATTTCTTTTCAGCTAAAGCAGATGAAGCGTTAAAGGCTAGAGAGAGAAGTGAAGAAGAAGCGAAGAAAAGAAAGGAAGAAGGTAATGCATTTTTATTTTTTTTTTAAATCAGTAGCGAACTAAAATCCTGTAAGTCAGAAACTAATATTGTGAAGGGACTAAGTTCCAGTGGGGCTGTGTGATTTTCTTACACGGGCATCTGAATCCGAGATGGCCGGTCTGCCGCTCCTCTGCGTCACCACAGCTTTCTGCTCCTGACCTGTAAGATCAGTGAGAACTGCTAAATGCACCAGAAATTTCAACCAGATTTTAAAAAATATTTTCGCTGCCATTAAACCAACGTAATAATTCGAGACAAAGTTATGCATTAAGACCTTATGACCAGCCAGTACCACTGGTTTGCGTGCTGGATATATTGCTTGATTAAAACAGTAAGTGCAGCCGTTAATTTGGCTGTGCGTTTAGTCTGTATGATGTCACAAAGTGAGCTAATCTGTTTCTTGATGAAATCTGGTGCACTGAAAGCTGGCAGGATCTGGGCAATTTTCCTTTGCAATACAGTAGGTGGAAAGTTAACGTAAAGCGCCTGGATAATTGAAACAAGTGTATTTTGCTGGTATGTTGGTGAGTAATGGGAAGAGACGTTTTCGATAGTGTGACAGAGCCAATGCAAACAATCTTTGGAGCCTCAAAGTTTCTCACTTCAGCTGCGATAGACATCCCTGTCTCACAGAAAATAGCTCAGAAGTTCAAATTAAAATGAATCATTTAACTCTCTGCGACATCTATTATTTTTTGTGTTGACTTAAATGTAAGAAACTATAGTGAAGGTCTTCACTTCCTTGCAGAGGTTTTACTCTAGAAATACGTGTTGTTGCACATTGGTCACTGCAGCGAACTTTCTCTTTAGCATATTTAAGTGATGATAGATTTCAGGTTGTAACTGTTACTCAATACACTGAATAATCTCCATGAAAATGTGTTCCTGATTCTCCCTGCCCTGTGCCCATTGTCTACCTGGGATCGCATGGATGGTTACTCAATAATTTATCCTCCCAATAAACAGGACCTAGGTTTGAAATGATGTTATGTTTGAGGAGATCATGTATTTTTCAGAGCTGGCCTTTCGATATATTCATTTACTATAAAAATCACTGTTGTGACCAAATATCCATCATATTTTTGTTAGGGATAGAACGTCATCTATGGCGGAGACTAATATGAAGTAAAGCTGTTTAGGACAGCTTGAAATTTAAGGAGAAGTTAAGAGATTGAGATATTTTTAATTCCCAGTGTGATGCGAGGTTAAGATCATTAAGCTAAACCAAAACAGGAAAAGTCATGCAAAACACAAGAGGTAGCAGGTTGCTTGAGTATGTATCAAATAGAAGAAAACACTGATCTTTACAATTTTACTACGCCATCTCCTCATCTTTCTTTCCAATCTCTTTAATCTTGCTGGAAAGTCTGCTTGTGCCTGCCCCCTCTTTTCCTATCTCTAAGCACAAGAAGTTAATCTTCGAGGTAAAGACAGGAACTTTAATTTTGCATCTGCTGTGCCTTCATCTCTTCTCATCTCTCCTCTACCATCCAGGCACCAGAGCCTGATTCTTCTTCCACACATGTTGTGTTTAACCCCCAGTATACTGCCTTCTATTTATTTCCTGACGACAAGACTCCTCCTTATCCTGCTTTGACACCGTTATTTTCCAGGAATCCTTCCTAGTGACCAAGGAGTCTCAAACACCTAATCTCTGCTTGCGTTTCTTCCCCTGAATTCCCATTTCATATCTTGGTCTGAGCTGAGGCAGTCTTTTAGGGCTACAAAGGTTCTGAATTTTATGGAGATCTTTTACATATTTATTTGATTTTGGAACAGGTGATTAGCAAGATTTTTGGATTAGGAAAATACATCCTACCGGTTTCCAGGTTGCCATCTCGTCTTAGGTACTGACTTCAGGTGCCGTTTCTCTGGTTATAATCAAATTTCTCCAATTTTCTTCCTTACCCATTTTTCCTTTAGCTGGTATTCCAGCCTCAATAAATTCTGAAGGCAATTTAAAGCTTATTTGCACTTGAGATACAAACAAGCTTCCTTAAATCCTCATGTGTTGAATGAGAAAATTAAGTATACTTTGCAGGTCTGATTTAGCTGGTTGCTGTCCTACAGGATTTATACGTTTTTACATGATTTCCCACCCCCTGTTTGTTTTTACATTTAGTTGTCTTTAATAAGCTCCAAATTGTGGGACTTACGGAGAAGTACGCTGAGTATGTATTTCAAAACTCTAACATAATCTTTATTAAAAATTCGTGCGATTGATTCCCTTCTTCTGTGTTTGAGTTTTGGTTGTTTGGTTTATTGTGGTTTT
The DNA here is from genome assembly GCA_013400035.1 of Rynchops niger. NCBI lineage: Eukaryota > Metazoa > Chordata > Aves > Charadriiformes > Laridae > Rynchops > Rynchops niger. The sequence continues at coordinate 998,015 of VXBH01009594.1, forward strand.
CTTCCAGAAAATCATTTTGCATTATGGGGCTAATCCAAAGAAACGAATATGTACTGACTGCTTAAAAAAAAAAAAAAAAACAACAATCCAGAAGTCCCCAGTTTCATATACCTAACAGTGGGTGAAATTGAATCCCATTCTAGCACACTTTTATGGGCTTTATGAGATAATGCTTTATTTGGTGCTAACCACTGTCCACCCGTTAGGCTCAGCTTCAGAGGACTGGTTAATTTGGCGGTCAGCTTTCACTCATACCAAGGTCTTGGTAATTACAGGCTTATTTAGTTCCTGACAAAGTTGTTGCTGTTGGCCCTGTGCAGTTTTAGGTATAACATTCGGGTCTTACTGAGTGTCTTGTACCTGAAGCCCCTGCTGTGCTTGACAAAACAGAAAAATACCGTGTAATTATCTTTGAAAAATTTCAACTAATCAACTGCATTTCTTCCTCTGTTTGAAAGAGGTTGGAGGTGTTCACATTTAATAAACTTTTAGTTTAATGATGTTTAAAAACCAGTGAAATGGATGCTAAGCTTTTTTCACTTCAAAGGGTATTGGGCAATTGTTACATCTGAAGGAAACACTTTCTTTTATGTTAATTTTCTAATTATATTATCTGGGATACACTGCGAGAACTTATTATAATAGACACATGCTATTATGTGATGCTTCTGCATCCGATCTCCATGGGATGGATCCTGGAGTATCCCCAAAAGGAGTGTTGCCACCGCTGGACCAGCCGATGTGACCACAGGAGAGCCACACGGTCCTGCTGCCCGTGGGACACGTGCCTTGGGGGGGTTGTTATAGATTAAAGCTAAATTGGGAGTGATTCAGAAGTGTCTCAAGTAGAAGTTGATAACGGAGGCTCATGGACAACCGCAACTTCAAAGCAGAGCGTTTATTCCCACTGCTTGTCCTGCAAGCTGAGCAGGCGCTGCGGGTGGCTCCACACCTTTGAATTCTATGGGGTTTGCTTTAGCTACATCAGGAGTTTATTAAGCTGCCAGCATACCTCTTCAGGTAAACCATTGGGTATGAAAGCGGTCTTTGTGTCCATAGGACAGGAATCCAGGACACATAAAAAAAATATGGAAGTCCCAAGTTTGGAATGACAGTGTTTCAGAGCTGTGTTACCCTGAGCGTTACGATTCCTCCAGTATTTTGCAGTATATCCAATATAGTGTCCAGAACACTTGCAAAATATAATATACTTCCTCCAATTTGTCTTCTGGATACAGTAAACAGAGTGGGTTTATATAAATATAATAAGGTTGGGACTTGATTTAGAAATTTATCTATGATGACTTTCCATAAGGAGCAGACACTAAAATGTCATCTGTGCCTTTAAAAAGATTTCCTTGCACTAAAAAGGCATCACAACATACATTTTATATATATAAAAATAAAACCCTGCAAAAATCTGTAACCCCCTGAATTATCTAGCCTAGCAAAATGAAAAAAAAAACAAAACAAAATAAAAAAAAGAAACAAACAAAAAAAACCCAACAAAAACCAGTGCCTATATGTTCCCAAAACTTTGCTCCCTTAGCATCTAGTGGCTCAATGATCTTAATTCCCTCTTTTCTTCATAGCAAAGAGCTGCTTATAAGATCGGGGCTCTGAACACGGTTCTTTCACCCTCTTCTGCAAAACAGCTTCCATCTGCTGTGCATAGCCTTTCGATAGCTTTCTAGGAGGATTAGGTGGAGCAAGATCATATGAATATCTTCCTGGCAAATGAGCTAGAAGTCTAGGAACTCAGATTAATAAACTGTTTTTCTGTTCTGTGCGGTTGTGTTCTTGCGGGAGAAGTCTCGGTCTTGTGATGGCTCCAGATGGCTCAAAGTTCAAGTGATCTCTTTTCTGACTTGTCTGCAAGATGATACTCGAAATCTTTAATTCCCCTTCTGATCATTTAAATGAACTGCAAATGGGAAGAGCTCCTCTTTTCTGCCATAATGCTTGGAAAGGGCTGAGGTAGAAATTCCTGCAAATTTTTTTGCTTCTGCTAACTTCTTCCTAAGAAATCATTTTACTTGTCCTCCAAGGTGCCCATTGCTCTGAGACTGGCCAGGCATTGGACTGCTGATAGGAGGAGCTGAGCATCACTTGGGGTTTTGTTTTTGCACTTTCCTGCGCCTATTAAACTATTGATCTCAATACATGTTGGGGGATTGGGGGGGGAGTGGGTTGTGGTTTTTTTGTTTTATTTTTTATTTTTGCATTTTCTCTGCCTGTTCTGTCCCCTGTCGCGCTGGGGACAGTGAGTGGGAGCTGCGTGGGTGCTTTATCTGCTGGCCAAGGTTAACCCAGAGCAAAGCTTTACCTCTCCATCATCTGGCTGTGCTGCTGTGCTGTGTGGGCTGCTCCCTGCACAGAGAATGCCTTCAAAAAGGCTATATAACCATCCATCAGGGACTGCTGTGGGGTTGATTATGGAATGAGAATATGTGACTAGAAGATAGTCACCCTGCCTGTTGCATTAGGAGCCCCCCTACTAAACTGTGTTTCTCTTACGGTGTGTAAATTAGAGTGCTGTATTCAGAATGTAATGCTTCAGGGGTATACATAGAAATATATTTTCTGTAATAGTCCTAAGGATAGTGTTTTAGTAGATATTTAGTGTTTCTGGTCTGGGGATCTCTACCAAGTCTCTCCAAATTAAGTTATGAGCTCTGCTGAGTTAAAGCTTTGTGTATCCTTCACGACTTCATACAGGACTAATTTCCCTCGGCAGAATTGCATTATACCCGCTGACCCAGGCGCGGTCAGCATCCCCACTGAATTGATGTTATTCACCTAGAGAGAGAGAGAGCTGAAAAAATAAAGTATTCCCAGGGTCCAGAAATCTCAATTCAGCTCTGAAGCTGCGCGGCGAAATCCCTTTGAAACTGGAAAAAAATACTTTGGAAAATATCATAAATTTATCTTAAAATCCCCCAAGTTGGCTTTTCTGACTTTGAGAAAAAATATTTTTAAAGCCCTTAGCTCTCACTACTTCAAAGGCAATTTTGAACATTTTGGGTTAGTGGAATAATATCTATTATATAGGTATATAATATCTATTTGCCTACAGGAAAGCTGGGGAGGGACTCTGGATCAGGGAGGGGAGTGACAGGACGAGGGGGAACAGCTTTAAACTGAAAGAGGGAAGATTTAGATGAGATATTAGGAAGAAATTCTTGACTGTGAGGGTGGTGAGCCCCTGGCCCAGGTTGCCCAGAGAAGCTGTGGCTGCCCCATCCCTGGAGGTGTTCAAGGCCAGGCTGGATGGGGCTTGGAGCAACCTGGGCTGGTGGGAGGTGTCCCTGCCCAGGGCAGGGGGTGGGACTGGATGGTCTTCAAGGGCCCTTCCAACCCAAACCATTCTGTGATTCTATGAATATCTATCAGCAAGGAATATTTAAAACAGTTTTCCAAGTGGTAGGAAATCTAAGCAATGGTAATTTAGCACTTAGCTACAAAAGGTAACTCAGGAAAATTACGTCCTTTGAGTCCATGGCTGTAATGATTGTCATTCAAAATCAAAATGTTCTAATTACCTAGTTTGGTTTACTTTGGGACTGTGTGATGCTAAGAGGAATTAATTAATGCTCAGAGTTTTGCTACTTGTAGAAGGCGTGTATGATACTGAAGAACCCACCATGTTTAAAACCGCGGTGGGAGCTTTGCTGTCGGGTTGCAGAGCCAGGCTCCAGCCGGGGGCTCGTCGGGGTGAGGGGACTGGGTCTCCGCTTCTGCAAATTTGCAGCGTATGTTTTGAAAAATACATGTGTGGTTTTTTCATTACATCCCATTGTGAGCGGCTCATATGCTAGCAATTGCGTTGCCTGCAGTGCTTATAAAGGGCAACTATGGAAAGGCGAAGGGGGAAAAAAAGGGTTGGTTAGTGAATTGGAAACAATGGTAATTTACAGCGAAAGCGGGAGGAAAACTTCTTTTCAATTTATTAATAAGCACCATAAAAACTGTCCTGTGGTGTCTTTGAAAAAGTTGTAAGGATGTTATACTGTTCTGAAATGAATAGAAAATGTTTCCTGAAGAGAAGCTTGTTAAATAGAATTCATCAATTTGTCTGAGGAGTTAGCTACCAATTAAGAATAAAATGCTTTGTTTTCACTGGAGAATAAATGGTCTTATTAAATTGTCTATCAAGTGTTTAAGCTTACCAAGTCCGTGCAAGATATACAGAGAAATTGCACAATGCAAAACACCAGTTTTGCGTAGTTTTATGTCCCGTATGTATTTACAAACAAGATTTTATCCTTCTTGCTTCATCGTGGTGTGTGTGCTAGAGCCCGTTCCCTTTCCCGTCTCAGCCATGCAGCTTCCATCTGCTGGGTACTTTTGACATCTTTTGCTTGCAGAAAGAGCTTTTTGCAATTTGTCTTCGTTCTCGCTTCCTCCTACGGCTTCTGTAGCCAATTTTGAACCCTCTTTGATTTGCTCTGTTGTAATTTGCAGCTTTACCTAGAGCTGCTCGGAGGTGGGACTCAGGTGGACAGAGATGCACTTCTATTTTCTCCTCTTCCCAGCTTTCCCATGCTTTGTACAAAAAGTGTTGCAATTATTTCACACGCCTTAGACTGATTTACGTTTTGCTTTCTTTTCTATTTTCATTTTTGGTTTGGTTTTTTTTTTTTTTTTTTTTTTTTTTTTTTTTTTTTATACTTTATATTTGTATATTTTTTTGTATATTTTTGATCATTTTGATCACTGGATTAGCTTGTCTTGCATGGCGGGGGCGGGGAGTAGTGAAAAAGCAATTGTGTTTGATTTTTTTTTTTTTTTTTTTAAGTTCACACAACTATTTTGTTATGTGCGTAATAATTCAGAGTGATCCCCCGCCAGCTCCCCCAAGCCCTCCTGGCTAAAATGTTAATAACGAACTTGCATAAGTCCTGTAAGGAATGTCCAGTTATAAAAGTTGCCCTGTGTTTGGGCAGTTGTCGCCTGATGCACCGTATTCTGTCTGTTCATCTTCAAACAAGAGCGTTAGCCTAAAACATCTGTGGATTCATCAACAAATTGTTGTAAACAATTTCCAAAGGTTTTTTTAAAAAAAAAAAAAAAAAAAATCTTTTTTCCCTCCAAAAATCCTAAATTTTGAATTTTCAAAAAAATCCTGAATTCTCCGATATTCACCATTTTATGGTTTTAAATCTAACTCTCCAAAAAGGAATTTCTGAGCTGGCAGCAAGCGCCTGCACCGCCGCCGCAACCTTTACTGGGGCGAAGTTGAGCTTCCTCGCTGCGGTACGCAACACCGACTCGGCAAATAAAGCAATTGTTTCTCTGCCCGTGAAAACTGGTTATTCACCCCCCACCCTAAAGCGGTGGTGTCTTAACATTACTTTTATTGTAATTTTATTGCCAAATCAGGTGTGAGATTAGATGTTGGATGTTACATGTAATCTGCTTGGAAATCAAATTATTTGACCTCCAAGCCCACCAATGCCCCCTCCTGCTGGTTCGCTGTTAAATATGCAGCGTTTCCCTGTCATGAATACAAATCGAGGACAAATTAGAATCTACAGACAGCTGACCTGAGCTTCAGATTAGAGACTGGGGGCTTGTGCTGTTTTAAATGTTTTAATTACCATAGTCCCCATAGCCAGTTGAAGGACACACAGGAAAATGATTTTTTTTTTGTGACAAAAAAGCAAAGAAAGAAAGAAAAAGGCTCCCTCCGTCTCATTTGAATTTTTCGGTTTGATTACATTTGCACTTCCATTGGAGCTATGCTAATTTGCTGCATGAAATTAGGTCTATTAATAAAAAATGCACTACTTTTACAAGAGTATTTTCAATGGAGGGCTTTTTCTACTTTGGTTTTGTTTACTTGTTTCCATTCGGGACTGCCTGAAAAATGACATCAAAATCTTCAGGGGATTTTACTGTCAAACTTGATTTTTCACTCCAGGCCTGGCAAGCCAAATTCAAAGGAGCTGAAATGGGTAACAGCAATCGTTGAAATAAAGCACGCGATGTGCTGCGAGAGGAAAATCCAAGCACGTTGGATTGTGTTACTGTGAGATTTTTGGATCGTTTCTCTGAGTGTACCATGCATCCTAATATTTTTAACTTTTCAATTTAAAATACATCTTGTCGTGGAGCACCCGTCCTGCAGTTGCGTGGGGAGGAGGAGCCGGGGATGCTGCTGCCCGGCCGGCACTCGCGGCAGCATGCTGCCCGCGATGGAGATGCATGAACAGAAGGGTTTACATCAGATAACAAGGAAAAGAAGTTTTTCAGAATGCAGCTAGATGCGGTTTGTTCTTTTGAGATCAATCCATAGGTAAATCGATGTGAGGGCGGTGCTCGTGCTAGGGCGGGTATTGTCCTGATGCCTTTATCCTGGAATTTGCATTTTCTGTTTCTCGTGTGTGTTGGCCCGGTGTTGAATTGATTAGTTATGCCTACCCAGTAAGCAGTGAAACATTATTATATACTCTGGGGAAATAAATTTGGCAGAAAATCAGCATGAGTAGATTTAATTATCACTCTGAGACCTTTCCCTTTTCTGGCTTAGTGATCCTGAAACTCTGTGTGTTTCACTGAAATCTGTGTGGACGCTAAGCTTCGCTTCCCAATTTGTTCCTCCACGCAATGATAAGCCAAGCAATTACTGGTTTATTGATTTTTCATCATGGCAAATTTAAAGTTGATTTTTTCCTGAAAAGGCAGGGGTGATTAAGTGTTTCCCCTCGGTTTAGTACAAGAGAGCTATGTGGCAGAATCTAATATCCTGAGGTCAACCTCTGCAGGCAGATAATACGGTGTCTTGGCCACGTGTTAAGGAGAGAAATCAGGGCTACAAATGTGATAGGATATATGTGGAGACAGTTTAATTTGCTCCATTTATATGAACAAGTCATGTGGCACATGCTTGGAAAACATCATTGTGAATAGGCTTGGGAATGAAGCCCACGTGGGCAGGAGGAACGAGGGAATGCAAACAAGAGAGGCATTAAAGCGTTTGGTGACAACTGTCCTTTACATGGAGAAATAAAATAAATGTCTGGTGTGTTATTCCCAGATTTTACTGCGATGTACGTGCTGCTTTAGTGACACCCCTGTTGCAGGTTTAGCCTGGTGTCAGCAAGGATGTTAAAGTCTTCAAGTCCGAAGACGATGGGGTTTGTGTCTGAAGGGTTCTCGCAGCAGTCCCGGTAGGGAATGGGCCTGACCTTTTAGGGCCGGTTTGGGAACATGTGGATTAATAGGATTTCAGTCAGAGCAGGAGAATTGTGCTTTGCGCAACTGATACAATGAATTGCTGTAGCCCAAATGGACTTTTAAAACAATATATTTTATGGATTTAGTTAAGTTAGCATATATAGGCACACAGTAGGTAGTTTTAAAGGATCTTTTCTCCTATCTTTATATTTCATATCAAATAGATATGTAAATCTAGTTTGAAATATTTTTAAAGAGAAAGATAACTTGTGTGTACTTAAGGGAGTCATTTTGATCAGTTTGGGAAGAATCTCAACAGTTTCTCAACTGTCTTCTTCCATTTAACTCAAAACTGCAAAGGGCCAGCGTGAGTAAGGGGTTGCCACGAAGGAATGGTAGAGAACATAAAATGGTAAAGGTTTGACTAATTGATGGAAAAATCTATGAATTGTGGTTTATATAAATGTGATGGGCCCAAGCTGTAATATTTGAATCCAGATTTTCAGTGCCTCAAAGTCTGCATTTGGTTTGGCTAAAGTGTTATCATTGAACCAGTATGGATCCTTGTCCTGAATCAACCCCATACATTATATAGTCTTGGAGCTACGTTTTTGATTTGGAAGCCTCTTGTTCTACTGTTTCAGCTTCTTTTAGTAGTATTAGTAGGAATTCAGAAGAAGGGGAAATTCAGATAACTCCCTTTTTACTAAATAGTGTGAGTAACATACTATTTTACTAAGTGAGACAGTTTATTAGATATTGAAAGCATGAGAAGGTTTCCTTTACTGTGCCTTCTGCGCATGTGTGCTGCCTGGTATTTCACCAGTGTGATGCAATTAGTGCTGTCCTTTAAGCTCCTACTGCCTTAACTGAACTCCCAGTGGCAACAAACCGAGATCAGAATTTCCTATCCAAAATCCTCCATCGATGGTTGGAGCTGCGAGGAGTGCTCCCCTCCACCTCCCACGCCGCGTTGCTTAACGCGCAGGCTGAGTTCACCCCGCTGCCTCGGCTACAGCAGGTGCTTTGAAGGCTGAGGGCTTAAAGCCGGCGTGGATTTTGAGAGATGGGGGGATCACAAAAGAAAAGTTAGTGTATACACTAAGAAAATCTGGAGGACTCAGCTTTTAGAAGATCCCGTACTTATCAGTTCTGCACAAATCCCAAACTATAAGCTTTTTGTTTTCCTTTGTACTCATCTTCAACATGTTGGACAAGAGTTCTCACATGGAGAGTCTAATCAGTAGTTTATCCATGACAAAGCAGCTGTTTTACTTAACACTTCCTTTAGGAAAAGTTAAAAGACTGTATTTTGATGTAATTGACAATAAAAACACAGGTTGAATCGTCTACAAAAAGATTTGATTGCATGAGGTCAGGCCATGTAGCTGTAATAAGTTAAAGTGCTTTACTCAATGATACGGAAATATATTAAGATGCCCTTAAGTTCATTAGTTATTGCCTTAGGTCATAGTTTACGTTCAGTAAATTTTATTGAAGTTCATTGTTATGGCAATGACCGGAACTCAGTCTGTGAAGTCTCCACGTTATTTAGTATAGATAACATATTTAGTATAGATATGTGATTATTTTTTTTTACTGTCTTATCAAAACTGTAAGTTCAAATCTTTTCAGTTTTGCCTTCATAATGGCAGATTTTAAGCAAAGTGTAAGTCTCTGCAGCTCCACCCTTTGTGTCCCCTGTGTGCCAGCGTTGCTTCATTAGTCTGACACAAACACCTGGTGTTGCGCTTTCAGTCTCTGGAGGATGTTTCAGCATCTGGCACACACTGTGATCTTTTTTTATGTGTGTTTAATCTTTTTATTGACGTTTTATAATTAAAAGTAAGCAGAAACAAATCGAGGATAATAGAAAAATGTGAAGTTTTGTGCAGTTGCGGTGGCATAGTGCAGCAGATTAGGAAAAGCATCCAACTAACAATAAAAAATGTGAAGGACAGAATCGCAGCATGAAACGTGGCATCTTTACTGGCCAGTCTCTGTGGCCATATTCTTCCTCAACAGAGCTGATCATCAGAAAGGGAATCGATAGACCCCTATAGACAATGGCTATTTGAGTAATCAATTCCAGGCTTTTTATTAAAGCTTCTGTAATTAATAATCACTTTTAAATGTGTTCCTTAAATTTTAGACTGCTTTGTGCCTGCCCATCTTCTTCTGACCCTTTGCATTTCAAGTCTCCCTCTTCTTCTTCCCTGGAGGGCCCCTACTCCAGCTGCCCCATCCTGCTGTGGGTCAGTCCCAGGGGATCTGCTGTCCTGTGTAATGCACCCCAGCTTTCACCGGTGCTGCTGGTGCCCCAGGCTCACCCGACCCAGCCAAAGGGCTGTGCTCCCTCCCGTCCTCTGCCACCCGCCTTGGTGGCCAGCAGGTCGAGGCAGGGGATTCTGACCCTCTGCTTGCTCTGGGGAGACCTCAGCTGGAGTGCCGCATCCAGCTCTGGGGCCTCCAACACAAGAAGGACATAGACCTGTTGGAGGGGGTCCAGAGGAGACCACAAAGATAATCTGGGGGCTGGAGCCCCTCTGCTGTGAGGACAGGCTGAGAGAGTTGGGACTGTTCAGCCTGGAGAAGAGAAGGCTCTGGGGAGACCTTAGAGCCCCTTCCAGTCCCTAAAGGGGCTACAGGAAAGCTGGGGAGGGACTCTGGATCAGATAGGATGCGGGGGAACAGTTTTAAACTGAAAGAGGGGAGATTTAGATTAGATGTTAGGAAGAAAATCTTCCTAACACTGGCCCAGATTGTTCAAGGCCAGGCTGGATGGGGCTTTAAGCAACCTGGTCTAGTTGAAGATGTCCCTGCTCGTGGCAGGGAGGTTGGCCTTTAAAGGTCCCTTCCAACCCAAACCATTCTCTGATTCTATGATTTTCCCCTACACCAGAGCCAGGGGACTCTGTGCCTCTCAGCAGCCATCGGCCGTGGAGAGTGGGATGCTCAGCTAACCAGGGGATTGAAGGACTCAGGGGCACTTTCCATCTCAATTTGAGCATGTGCATGTGGCCAGGGTAGCTCAGATTCAGAAGCCCCGATTCAGGTTGGTCTTAATGACCACTTGACTTAAAAAAAAGTATTTATGTTTTTATACCACCAAACAAGTTCCCCAAAGAGTAGCTAGGAAGGTCTGTTGCAACAGCATGTTGTGTTATTGGCAAAATGTGGCAAGGAAGGGAAAGAAAATGCTCTTGCTGTTAAAAAGTATGTTTTCTTGCATAATTTTGAGTTAGGGACCATTCATATAATAAAACAGCACATTCTTCTTGTCATCGCCAGGGTTCATTTTTTTTCATATGTGTTTTTACAACAGTGGTCACATGATACTACAGTTTGTATTTTTTTCCGTGTACTGAGTTAAAAGGAATTGAAATGTTAATTACCTCCTTCATGTCCGATTCCAATTGCTGTACTGGGCACATGACATTTACACCATCGTGACGGGTCAGGATGTTTCTGTAAGGTATTTTGTCAGGAAGCAGAGAGGCTTTCCTGTAAAAGTATTTGAAAATATCAACATTCTTCTGTTTGTGCAGAAAGAAATGATTTAGAGAAAACTCAGAACTGCTACTGTAAGGCTCCTCTGAGCTAATGTGTAACCTGAGGCATTAAAAAATTACAGGGGGAATAAACGGAATAAATAAAGAGGGAAAGTGCCTACGGATGTCTCGAGCAGAGCTGAGGTTTCAGTTCAGGCATTTGAAAGGACAGAGACAAGTCCCACCAGTAAAATCATGCTCAGGTTTTACATGAAGGACATCATATATGTTGTGTGACGGCATTTAAATCCAAAGTTGACGTTAATAAAGTTTCAAAACATCAGTGATCTGATAAGTTAAAGCTAAGGGAAATTACATCCCATTTGGCTATGGCAATATAATGGGCATCTTCCAGAAGCAGAAATGCCCGTGCCAGCAAGAGAAGAGCAGGGGGACGCGGTAAGGACCCATAGAAGGATGGAGCTTTTTGGCTGTTCAACATTGCTAACTTGTAAAGGAGACACAGTGTTTTGGGTAGAAATATCCCTTTATCAATAAATAGTCACTTGTTGGTAGCAGGGTTGGAACAGTGGCAAAGTTATTGAAAAATGTGTTCAACTTAAAGGCTTGTTAAATTCGGAGTTTTCGTTAAACCCAAAGCTGCAGGTAAGCACGCAGCCCTAGGCCAGCTGCCCTTAAAGTCCTGAAAAGCAATATTTGTCATTTTCTAAAATATTTTGAGCATAAACTGTAAAAAGAACAGTATGAGGCTTTTAGGAAAAAAACTGGGAGAGATTGTTTTTTTCCCATCATTATTTTAAGAACATTTCAGTCAATTCTTGCTGGGGGGGTGTCTGTGGAACCAGGGATGTCCGTGGGGCTGGGGTGTCCGTGGGATGGGGGTACCCGTGAGCTTCCCCGAGTTCTGCCTGGGCGGCAGCAGGACAGGCAAGGACCACGTCCACCCCAGGGCACCTCCAGTGGCATCTCCATCTGCTGATGGGCTGAACAAACCTGATTATTTGAAATCAAGCAAAATTTGGAGCCATTAGGAATGTTGTCACTGCGATTTAATTAGACAAAGATTATTAGGGGCAGCGTGCATTAATCTAATGCAATGAAATCGCCATGAAACCCCACTGGTTTATCAGAATCATCAAATTCTTGCAAAGACTGGGATTTCTTGGAGGGAGGAATAATGTGGGGATGAGAAAACTTATCTTAAAATATTACATGTTGCACTAATTACGTGGTTGCTGGAGAAATCCTGTGCTTCTGCACCTCTTCCCCCCCCCCGTGTTTTTCTAAGGTTGCCATTTGTATTGTGCTTTTCAAATTTTGTTTACTGGATTTCCAGCTGCAGGTTGTCTGTGTAAAATACGGTTTTGAAGATGAAGTTCTAAAGGGAATAAAGCAAATACAATAGATGGAGTGGCCATTTGTCAAGAAACCTACACAAGCCATTAAATGCTCTTTTCCAGTTTAGGTGTTGTAAAAATGAGAAGTGTGCTAATATAGGGCTCTATTGATCAGGAATGGACCCCGGCACGTCCCACTAGGAAACATTACGTACTGCGGTGAGTTCCTTCGTGAGATGGCCCATCTGTCCTCAAAATGTCTTGGATGCCTTTTACCCACTTGCTGTCTGGGTTTACGTAAAAAATGTGAACCAGGATGGAAGTTTCGTGAGCAGAAAATAGGGTTGTGTTGACATGAAATAGCCTTTGACTGTAGAGGTTTCCTGGAATGCTTGCTGTGATTCAGGCACGCAGAAGATGGGCTCTTCCAGATAGATTTTTTTAATGCATACTTGCACTCTGCAGAACTAAGTTTTTGAGGAAAACTTAAAAAAAAATAAAATTCCTTTTATTAGGTTTATTTAAATTCATATGAAGTGGTCTGATCATCAGCAGGATGTTTAATCTGCAAATCTCTTTCTCAATTTAAAAAGTTTATCCGCAGTGATTACACTGAAATAGCAGAGAAAATGGCAAGAAGACATGATTTTTCTGTCATAAATGCGGTATATTTTAGTGTTCACCAGCGTTGCATGGTGAATGCAGGGTTGGGATCGTGTTTCCCAAATTGTTGGCACACGGGCATGTAGACCTGCAGGGACAGGGTTTCTGCTCTACAGCAGCCAGAGTCATTGTGGATGGAAACAGAGTTCCTGGGGATTCAATTGTGGGCACAGGCAGCTTAAGAACAGCTTAAAAACAAGTCTGCCGTTTACATAACTTGGGTAAATGCTGCAGTTTAGCGAGCTGTTCTTTACAATCACAATTCCTGAGATGACTGGATTTCAACTAACACTGTGGCCTCTTAAGAAAAAGTGTAGAAATTGATTAATTTACACGATTGCAGTTCGATGGTAGGAAAAGATGGAAACACGGATGTTGGTCAGGTTCTACGTGTCGGTCTTGCCTGTATTTGCTTTGAGCCAGCTGCGCTTTGTGGAGTGAACGAGTGCTGCTTGCGACATCGCTGCTCTTGTTCAGTGTTACGAACACGTGTACTTCACCTGGAAAGATGAAGGTTTTATTTGAATCCTTCCGTTTGCATATGAATAGTCTAAAATGTGGCTTTGTTTTCATGCATTAGCTGAAAACCCGTGGAAGAGAGAAGCAATGCACAAAGCCTGCAGATGGTTACAGGGAAATTGTAAGGAAATTGAAGGAAAAGTAGATTAAAAATAATAACTTCCCTTATGTCATCTGTGGAGGTGTCTTGCTTTGCCTCTATATTAAAATACAAAGCAGATTTTGTCTGTTTTCATATACTTTTTATGGAGGGGGAAAATCAGATAAATTCTCTTCTGGAATGAAGCGCATTAATATATGTGATCCTTTAAGGAGAGATACAACATCAACAAGATGTGCATAAATATTAAAATAATTTTGAAGCTAGTATTTGAGTAATTTTATTTTAGGAAATACAGCAGGTATAATTAAAGTTTTACTTTTACATCTGTAAAGTTATCCAAGCAGGTAGAGTGCTAAGCAGGTTCTCCCTCCCTAGATAACGTTGGTTGAAAGCTACAACCTCAACTAACAAACAGAAAGTTATTTTCCCTTCCTGGGTATGTCCTGTAAGTCACTGCGTTTCATCAGCATCGTGTTTAAAAAAAAAACCTGATTTCAAATGCTTTCAAAGACCTATTTTTAGATTAAAAATGGGCACCTTAGTTCTGTTTCATTGCCGTCTTTGAAAAGGTGTTTGAAGTGGGGCACACTCATACAAGACAATTGTAGGAGACCATCAAATATACGGCTTTTAACTACTTCTATTCTAAAAGTGAAAATACAGATAAACTTATGGTCTCTCTCACAGGGCAATTTATGACTTTTTTCCCAAATTAAAAGTCTTGAAATTGTCTTCTAAATTTAAGACAGATGAAAAACAAAACTGGCTTCTCTACTTCATTAATGTTGTGTATTTTACTGTCATCTTTATGGCATTTATTTGTGCTAAAGGATAAGTCTGAGACAAGCATCAGTTAAGGTAATGGGATTGTAAAGCAATCACGTAATTAGTTATCTGACTTCAATCATTTTTTAAAAAAATTTATAGCCACGTATTGAAAAGCTGCTTCTAAAATAAACAACGGTGTATGAAATGAGTGGGCAGCAAAAGGGACGGGAGTTCTCGTCTTGGAAAGTAAAAAGATGTGATTTTCAGCCCTCTCATAAGCCCCTTGAATAATCCCAGGCAGCAAAGGTGGAGCGTGAGGAGAGTGGTCAGAGATCTAGAAAATCTGGGTTGTGGACAACTGTCGGTGGATTTATTTTGTCCAAAGAAAATGGAAGGGCGAGAGAAATCTCCCAGTTTGCTCTCTGAAGGAGGGTGGGTGGACATGTGGACGCTCATTGCCAGCGTAATCATCATCTCCTCCTCCACCTTAGGCATTCATTCTGTCTATTAAAAAGAAAAAAAAAAATATCCTGCTTAGGAGGAAGCTATAAGTATATTTTTACTGCTTCTTTTTTGATATTCGAGCTTTATGTAAAAATAAAAAAAAAAACAAAACCAGAAGAAAGCTCAAAGGTAAGGAAGGGGGGGAGTTGTGAGATGTTGGTTTCCAGCTGTGATAATAACTACATACAGAAATGTGCAATCTGGAGTCGTGTTTGTACCATTGCATTATGCATGTATTTTGTCTGATTTAGCAAATTATTCAAAAGTATTAAATTTTCAATTATTCATTTTGAAACAGTCTATTTTTAGGAGCTGACATCTCAGGTTTGCTGTTCTGTATTGCGGAATTCCCCATTTTAGGATACCAAGAAAAGAGCATCCTTCTGGGAGTTTCTATATATTTACTTACTTCCCCCATATAAACCCCGGAATTCTCCAAAAATATAAGGCATATTTATCCGTACATTAAATATTTCACTTAAATTCTGAGGTTTGGTCTTTAAATTTCCATTAATTTGCACTGTTTGTTCTATTGAGGTTTTCATTTGTCAAAATTGTTAGCTCTTGGGTATTAGTTACGCAAATATTGATGTGTAGCTTTGGCCTGTTAGCTATCAATTGAAATCAGAAAATCAATAGACTTAATAGCTCCTCATTACAGAGTTGATGCATTTGCAAGGCTGAGTCGCGTATTGTCAGGGAACAATCAATTCAGTCAAAAACTATTACACCATCACCGCCAGAGACGCTTTCATAATGTTTTGGTGTGTTTATAGTTGACCTGAGCTTCCACAGCAGCTCTCAACGCAAAATAACCCTCTTTTGGGGTCTCTTGTAGAGTTATAAAGTCAGAGGCGTGGAGGGGTGGCTCTGGTGGTGATAGCAGAGACTCAGCAAACTCGTGACATGCTGTCCCGTGGCAAGTCCTGGTGTGGTTTACGGCGGTTTATACAAACAGGTTTTGTAGGTAAAGACTCTGCTTTCTGGCTTCTAGCAGTAACGCAGATTTCCTAAAGCTGTTTGCCGTGTTGTTTGTGTCTGGGGTGCAAAGTGGAGCGGTGCTCCTGTTACTTGAGCGCCGAATAAAGAAATCAAGAAATCAATTTACGTCACAGCTTCCAGCTGGGGGGAAAGCACCAGCATCACAACACGAACCAAAGCAGAGGAAAGCGGAGCCAATTCTTCGCTTTCCTGAAATACTCCAGGCATTTCCTTCTCATTCTCCAAGTCTACGGTGGTGCTTCCTTGGGTGTTTACATTTTAAAAAGGGAATTGAGAAGCAGTATAGGTGTGCCGCTGAGATTTCAGGTTTACATATGTGTAAGAGGATACATATATTTTCTTTCTTTTTCTCAAGAAAAGCATACGGTATTTACACATTTAGTTTAAAACTCTTCGTAAAGTAACCAATTAAATATAGCTGAAAAATTTTGAGGTGGCTACAAAATATACGTATATAGAGGAGGGTAATACCTAAAGCTAACTGTAGCCCTTAGAGCGGTTTATAGAAATGATTTTTGTAGGTAAAGACTCTGCTTTCTGGCTCCCAGCAGTGATGCGAATGTCCTAGAGCTCTTTGTGGCTCGCCCTGCCCCGGCAGCCTGGCATCTCGGAGCATTCAACATGCTCAGTGCTCCATTTAAAAAAAATTAATGATGATTTTAACTTAAATATGTGCATACTATATAATCTGGCAGGTGCTTATTGAACTGTACCGAAGGAGTAATCATTAGTGCACAAAGTGCTGCTTTCCTTCTCCTTCTGTGTCGATACGGCGCGATGGAAACAGATCCCAGCGGTTCCTGCTCCGTCCTGGCCTCGCCCCGGGGTGCTGCCTCCCGACGTTTGCGAGGCTTTCTGGAAAATCGCAGCGGAAAAATTATCCCTGTGTTAAAGGGATACTTCTTAAAAGTTGCGTATCGTTGAAGATCATTTAGCTATTTTAGTCAATTAGTTGTAAAGAGCACGCTTCGTAATTAAACATTATGAAATAGTTAAAAAGCAGGAACAGTCAAATATATCAGTAAGGATACCGCAGCTGTAGTCTAATTTTAAGTTAAAATGTACACTGAAAGGAGTGATTGAATACACTGCTCAATGTAAATGAGAAATGGCTCTATGGACTTTAAATGAATTAATTATTTGCAGTAAGAAGAGCCTTATATTTTGAGTTAGACTACAGTCCCACAGAAGCGTACGCAGTTCCTCAAAGTTCGTGTGTAAGTCATCACACTGAATTTAAAAGAAATGCGTCCATTCAAAGCATCAAGCATCTAAATATTTGCTAGTGATTAGTTTTAAGTCTACGTTGCTGTTCTCCAAAGTAATTGCAAGAAAGTTGTGTCATTCACTTTATTTAAGTATTTTTCTTCACTGGAAAAAGGTTATTAAAGTCAAAGAAAAGATCCAGACACTCGGTAAACATGTAGGATGAGTGAAATACAGACTAAATTAATGATATTTAAGATGACATACATAATTATAACAGAAAGGTCAGGGTAGGTGGCAGCTTTCCCAAGTATATAGAGTGTCAGAAAAATCCCTAAAGTGTATATTTTAATTGAATTATGTTTTCTTTCCTTCACACTGAAGCATTAAGGTATTACCCCAGTCCCGGGCCTGTGTTCCTATAATTTAACGTGGCAAAATTCCCAGATCTACATTTTGACAGTAAAACCACACCACGCATAGGCTCCTTCCAGCAATGAAATACCACTTTGTAGTTGTCTCCAAATCATCAGTTTCTTTTTCGATTTAAACAAAAATATATTTAACATACGGGGGGAAATAAATTGTACAAGAGTGAGGACGAATTGAACCCTGTTTTTGAAATGCAAGAAATGCGTGAAAAATGAAAGAAGCCGACAGATGCAACAGAAACAAAGAGAACTATACGGCGAAGGGCAAATAAACCAAAAATGGTGTAAATGGCGAGCATGGCGCGTCCCCAGGAGCCGGGGTGGCCGAGCCCCATCCCCAGCTCCAGCCCTGCGGGACTTGCGGGGGTGGCCGATGCCGGGGCTTCCCCAGGCAAGGGCTGAGCAGGGACCGGCCATAGATTGAACCCCGAAAGAACCCACCAGACACCCTCTTTTTGAAGATTTATGCCCATTAGAAACAACACAAAGAATTGAGTAGTACAGTCAGCCACTTAGGTCTTAGGTTTTCTTGGGCCGAGGCTGGCTGGAAGCGCTCGTGCCAACAGCAACAGAACGCTGGGGGCACGCCGTACTCTGTCTCCATCAGCAGCAAGGCCATTTTCCATCAGGAAAGAGGCCTTCAGGGGCTCCGTGTACTGGGACATGGGGAAAATTACTTCACTACACATATTCCCCAGAGAAGCGTTTTATTATAATTGATTTTTCCAATAACAATTGTAAGAAAGGGGCTTTTCCCCTCCCCTTTTTTTTTTTAAGTCTTTGATTTGCCTCCAGCACATCCCAGTTACCCAGCATCCTTCCCCGTGCTTCTCCAGTTACACTTAAATATAGCTCCGTGCTAATGAATGGGGCACGTGGGGTAAACGGACCCGACTTCAATACCTAGGCTGGCTGGTGGTACGGGGGGTTCCGCTGGCTCGGTAACGTTGTCTCCTGCGTAAAAAGGAAGGACACAAGGGGAAAAAAGGATTGATTTTGTCCTGGGAAGGCTCCAGCCTCCAAGTGGGTGAATGGGATGAGTTAAATTAGAGGTTTGGAGCAGAGAAATGTTCTGAAAGAATATAAAAAGAGAGGCTAAGCAAATGTGAAATCCTTCTTGCTCCGTTGTATTTTGGCATCTCGTTTAGCGAGGTACTCGTTAGCAGAGTACTCTTCTCTCCACGGCCCCGTTCTGAGCTCTGGCTAGCAGAAAGCGCATTTGTGTGTGTGTAAGGAAAAAACCAGAATTAAGCATTACAACTTTAGGTGTATAATTGCAAGTTTTCCACAAGATCTCTGCCTCAGTCAGTGTTGCTTCATTTTTGGACAGTCTTTACTTAATAGGAACTATTAATTATTTTATATTCTCATTATTCAAAATGCAGATCTGTACGTTATTTGACTGTAGCTATTCAAACCTCATCTCAAAAGCAGCATTATGAATTTCTTCACGGGCTGTTCTGGGGGCTCATCACTACAGGATCTGAACGTGTCGCGAACGTTCATGCTTTTATCCTCGCAGCAGCCCGGTGAGGTGAGTGAGTTAATAATTATTAATTCTGGGGTTTTAAGAAGAGAGCAGAGACAGAAGTATAACAGGGTTTCAGCTTTGGAGAACTTTAAAAGCAGAACATCGTCTTCAGCATACTTAATTTTGCATTTTATGTACCCAAACCCAGCTCCCGCTTACTTCAGTTGCCGTACGTGAGTTGTTCAGTACGTCAGCCCTGTTTTTCCTGCGGAAAATGGGGAGGGTGGATAATGGCCGTGCTACGGCATCTTCATGCTCCTTCCATCCTGATCTCCTTGGCCGGGCATTTTCCTGTCTGTGCAACACGCCTGTTCCCTCCTGGCTCTTTCACTTCCACTCAGGATGGTTCCATCCCTGCTTCAGAAGCTGCGAGGAGCTCCAGAGAGAAGAGACACCTGCCTCTGCTACACCGTCCTCTTCATCATCACCTGGAACAGCAGCGTTTAAAATAAAGTCTGAGGTTTTAGGTTGGTTGGACATAACAAACCATGCAATGTTGTGTATATTGAGCCTATCTTCAGTCTTTTGGGGCTGAAAAATAAGAAGTCTTGGTAAAGCAGGAGCAGAGGCTTATTTCCAAGTATTGTGGTCTGTGGGTTGGGGCAATCCCAAGCACAAATCCAGGCTGGGCAGAGAATGGATGGATAGCAGCCTTGAGGAGAAGGACTTGGGTGTCTTGGTTGATGAGAAGCTCAACATGAGCCGGCAATGTGCACTCACAGCCCAGAAAGCCAACCGCATCCTGGACTGCATGCCCAGCAGCATGGCCACCAGGGCGAGGGGGGGATTCTGCCCCTCTGCTCTGCTCTGATGAGACCTCAGCTGGAGTGCTGCCTCCAGCTCTGGGGCCTCCAACACAAGAAGCACATAGACCTGTTGGAGGGGGTCCAGAGGAGGCCACAAAGATGATCAGAGGCTGGAGCCCCTCTGCTGTGAGGACAGGCTGAGAGAGTTGGGGCTGTTCAGCCTGGAGAAGAGAAGGCTCCGGGGAGACCTTAGAGCCCCTTCCAGTCCCGAAAGGGGCTACAGAAAAGCTGGGGAGGGACTCTGGATCAGGGAGGGGAGTAATAGGACGAGGGAAAATGGTTTTAAACTGAAAGAGGGGAGATTTAGATGAGATATTAGGAAGAAATCCGTGACTGTGAGGGGGGTGAGCCCCTGGCCCAGGTTGCCCAGAGAAGCCGTGGCTGCCCCATCCCTGGAGATGTTCAAGGCCAGGCTGGATGGGGCTTCGAGCAACCTGGGCTGGTGGGAGGTGTCCCTGCCCAGGGCAGGGGGTGGGACTGGATGGTCTTTAAGGTCCCTTCCAACCCAAACCGTTCTGTGATTCTATAACCAAATAAAGGAGATTTTGACTAGGGGGGCAGAAGCAGTAACTGAACTTTTGGAAGTCAGGTTTGCCAGTGACAGGCATTCGATGCCGTTTCACTATATCTTCATAAATGGTTGGAGCTGCTGGCCTGAAATCTGCAAAACATTAAGTGTGGGGTAGATGTGAGCACAGAAGACTTTAACCCAAAACGTTTCAGGTTTGAAAAAACCTGTAAGCAACTCAGAGCAGGATCTTGTAGCAGGATGGGCTAGGCAATCGTCACTAAACGTATTGTTAGCAGTACGACGTATGAGCTGTATATAGAAGGGAAGTCTTAAGCAATGGCTTAACAGGGTCATCAATACAGATTTAAAATAATATTTTGCAAGTGCGCTCTGCAAGACCTCTCAAAAGCTTTGGCTAATGTATTTTTGGTGTCTCACATTTTATTTTCTACCACACTTGGGAGGTTAAAAAAAAAAAGAGGAAAGTTTTTGGCTAGGAAATCATGTGGGATTGGGGTATTATCACAGGCCAAGGTAATCAGCCGGGGCAGCAGGGGTCCCCTTCTGGAACCGGCCTGCCCTTCCGCCCGCCTTTGGTTTGGGTCGGGTTCGCTTTGTGGGTTGTGTTTTTTTCATGGAGTGAGTCTCTGAACACTCTTTCAGGATTTGTGGCGTTGCAAGCTCCGTCGGAGGCAGATTGGCAGGCTGGGGATGAGGGAGAGAGTCTCAATTGCAAAATACGTTCATTTATTCAGCTGGTTGCAGTTTACTTACGGAGCCGCATCCGTGCTCGCACCCGTCCCTCTGCGCTACGTACCTCACAGTGAGCAAGTGCGTACAGAACGTCGTACTGGAGGTTTTACGGGATTACGTGTGTTTTGCTGCCCACGCTGTTTCAGGCAGTGCCGGTGCCAGCACCGAGCCTGTTTGCTGGCATTGTGAGGAAGGAAGTTAGAGCATCTCAGTGTGGCGCTGATGGCCGTGTTCACCAAAAAAATGGAGGAATTAAGGAGCCTGTGAAACTAGGGGAGACCGTTCCTTTGGTTCTATTTAACAAGAATTGTATCCATTAGTTTAAACCACAATCCCTTCTGTGGAGTCTTTTATCTTCTGTTAAAAAACGTTTCTTCGTTTCTTCGTTGATCTCGGTGGCCATGCCAACATTACATGTGTACTTACTGCTTGTCAAACGGGTGTTTATCTGAGAGACCAGAGTGAATCTATGGGATAAGCATGAGACTTAACTGAGAATTGTCTTGTTTATGCTGGCTAAGGCCTAGATGAAATGGGATTTTAAATACATGTATCATATTTTATTGGTGCTAGATGTTTAGCTGGTGTAAAAAGGCATTATTTCATGTACCAGCTAAAGGCCTGGCCCAGGAAAGAACCAGAAAAATAATTTAAAACCAACAAGCAACAATTTTGCTAATCTACATTTCATTTTTCGTGTAGCCACTAAAATTGTATTCAGTGTTTGAGGGCAACCAGAGGTGGTTGTAGCTCCTGTGCATTTCCCCTGATGTCTTACTGAGAATCAATATATGGACTGGAATAAAAGCATGGAAGTTACTGTTATTGACACTGAGCATCACAGTGGCACCGTGTGTCAGTGTGTGATACTGTGGAACTGTTAAAATACACTTATTAAATACCGCATCTTGCAAAGACTCTGCGGATGATACCACAGTCTATAATAACGTGCANAGTGGGCACATGCAATCGCCCCTCTTCACTTTCAGCATCACTTTTTGAAGCGTAAACAAAGAAAGGTCCATGCAAAAGCCTGAACGCCTGCAAAGTTTCAGCCCCGCTGTCCTGCGTGTCTTACAGGCTGCCTCATCTGCAGCTACTGATCTTATTTCCACTGTAGCCTACAATCCACCATTTTTTTTCTGTACTTCCAGTGTACAACAACATTTCACAGAGGCAGGACTTGGGTTCTGTTGTTTCTATACAGTTGGATGCCTGTAGGTGGCTAGATGGGGAAATACTTTTGTTTATCTGAATGTGTATAATAGATATGTGTATAGGTTTGACATAGACAAATTGTTATATATTATACGTATATGTAATATACACACTCGTTAGTTCGTACATACAATACAGAGGTTATTTGGGATAGAGATATATAAAAGATAGAAGAACCCAGTAATTGCCTTTAAGATCAGAGCACAAAGCATTACCTTGGATTTTACAAGGCCAGCGAGCAACAAAAGAGCAGTAATTTATGAGCTCAGCGTAAAAGAATAGCATAATTGCATTAAAAATTAATGCTAATGAACACTAAAATGGGGAAGGTGGTTATGATGAAAGTTTGTATTCATCTTCCCTGGTTTGAATGATGGCTAGTGGCTTGATTAATGGCTTAATTTCTATCAATTAGCGGGGAAAAATCTCCTGCGAGACAAGGGTAAATTGAGCATTGAATTACATATCTTGCTTTTGTGTGCTGAGAAAAAAAGAGCGGCGTATCTCTGATATTAGCCACAGTGACAAATGCGGTGTGCCCTGCGCTGGCTCTCCCGGCGGGTGCTGGCCTGCGGTTCTGGGGGGGGCGGCCAGCACCGGCCCCCGAGCCTGCGCCCTCTCTGCCCCCGCCACCCTTTCTGCGGCTCCCTCTCTTCAGGGAAGGAGAACACCCGGCGATTTTAAGTGTAGTAGGATTGTTTCCTACCTCTTTATTAGCTGAGTTTGACTTTTTCCCGGGATATTTTCAAAAATACCCTGAAATGCCTCAAAATGCGAGTGGATGTAGGAATTCGCCCGCGTGTGAAAAGCGCAGCGGTGGAGGTAGCCTGCACGCAGGGTTAGATGTGTGGCTAGAGCAGAAATCCACATGTTCTTGAACTGCTTAAATTAAATATTCTTCAATTCAGAGCTCAGTTGCTAAAGTTTACCACCATGTCTTCTGCTTGTTTTTTTACCCAATATTATATTTATCTTTATTTTTATACCCCATTCTTCTTAAAGAAAAAGGTATTAGTGTCCTGACTGTGAAAGCTAGGTTATAATTATAATGTATTAAAATAGCAAATTGTAAGCACTCTAGTACTCTCTAGTAAGTGCTAGAGTATTTACAACGTGCTATTTTAATACATTATAATTGTAGTACCAGTGTACTTACAATTAAGTTTGAGGAATACAAATTAACAACAAAAACTTTCTCTGGGCACAGTTGCCCCTTCTGGAGTATGTTTTATTGTTTCTGCAAGATTGGCTGGAAAAAGTTCTTCCTTTGGAAATCTCAAGAGCTAGGAAACAGTGTGGCCAAGTGTTGAAACGGCGCTTTGACAGTGCTAAGGGGATCTGGAGACGTTAGTGGCATCAAGCAGTTTTTATCACGACCAAAAGTTGTTAAAGGAAAGAGATAGTTTTGAAACTAATCCCGAACTCCCCTCCGGCTGCACGCCCCGGCAGGGATGCTGGGCTTGGCAGCATCGTCGGGGCTCCTCATCCACAGTTTTCCGAAGGGCTGAGACAAAGGCGGGATGCGTCCGGCGTTGAGCGTGGCGGTGCCTCCCTCTAACGGCTGGCCCTGCCGAGGCCGGGCTGCTGCCGGGCTGGAGGCTCCCCGGGTGGGAAAGCCGGGGTGAGGTGGCCTTCGTCCCCGGGGTCCCACCGCATCCCAGGGCGGGAGCCAGAAGGGACTCCCGGGGAGGGCGAGCGGGCACTTGGGGCGAGGGGGGAACACAAAAGCTTGAGGCATTAGTTCATTTCTTGGCTGATTTGCTCCGTTTTTTGGTAAAATGACTGTAGCAGGCTGGCTGGCGCAGGTCTCCACCGGCGAGTTCTGCACCCAGCTGTGCCGGTGACCCCCGGCATCCTCAGACATCGGTGCCCGGACACCGGGAACGGTGTTGGGACTGGAGGTCACGCTCTGCAAATCCCTGCCAGCTCCTGTGTGCGCACCTGTGTCAGGAGCCAGCCCTCATTAGCTGTAGCTAATTGTCTCCTGCGCAGAGAAAAGATTTGAGGGTTTCAAAAGATTTGAAACCCCCCCCAAACAGAGTTACAAGTTTTGTAAAGTCGAGACGTGACAAAAATGCAGTGAATCCCACCTGTGCTGCTGGATTTCCCCCCTCCTCCTAGTGCTTTCATTTTGTTTAATATAAATATTTCAGTGCAATGCACTGTGGAAGACATTACGTCTCAAAGCCGTGGAGATTTTTGTCTCTTCCGCTGCAAACTGTCTGGATGAAAACTTCATTTTTCTTTGATACGTCAGTAAAAACGGGAAGCAATAAAAAAGCACCAGGCATGTGAAAAACCACAGTTCTGTTGAAAAACCATACAGTTCTGTAATGCCGTTGTTACTGTATCCATACAGCTGTATATATACAGTTGTGTAAAAATTATACAGGATCACCTGAGCGAACCCTAAATAAAATGGGATGAAGGGGAAAATATTTTCCTCATTAGTTGGTTTGTTTAGTCTGGTATCTACTGGTGTTTTCTTCTTTTAATCCTCAACTCATAAACAAAAGAGCAGAAAAAAATAGCAACTTTTTCATAGAATCGCAGAACGGTTTGGNGCAGGTGTTTCCAAGCATATTACTTAACACTTATTATATTTTAAAAGGGTCGGTTAAATTAACCAGATGTATCCCTTTAAATATAATTGCTAAATATAAAGAAACATATTCTGATGAATATTTTAGGTTTATTATGTCATTGCTTTGATTCTCAGGTTAGAGCTGCTTGAAAGAAAAGTCTTTAGGTAAAGGCATGGGCAGGATTGTAGAGGAGCAATGAATCCAGTACGCATTGCAAATTTACGCCTAAAGATTATACAAGAAATATTTAAAATATATTCTTATTTAACATGTCATTCACAAGATACTATTAGTCATTTAATGCTTCTGTTTCAATGCTTGTTAAATTCTTAGTGGGCTTCATCACCACTTTTGTCTGTAAAAATAAAAGCAAAGAATCGGGAATATTTTACACGAAGCTTGCAGGCAAGTTACTTTTTCTTTTATCTGATTCTCTGGTGTTTCTAGTTATTGTGTGTGTGAAATTTTTGGATGGCATTGAAAGGATTAATGAACATTTTACTTCTAAAGTGACATTCCAACTTTATTGCTAATGCGGACTAATTCAATATGAAAACAGCAGCTATAAAAGGTGTGTGTGTAGGTATATCTATTTCTCTCTATATGGGAAGATGTAAATAGACGTAAATACAGATGGGAAGCGTCAAATCATTGGTGGGGCCGGGCACAGGCTGGGCTCCCGGGGCCGGGGGGGCTGTCCCCGGCCGCGCTGCTGCTGTGGCCGCGCGTCAGCGGGAAGGGTGGTGACAGGAATGGGAATTGTGCTGCGGCGAGAATCGCCTCTACAAAAAAACCAGCCTCAACAAGCCCTAATACAAGATTTAGTCTATTTTTTTCACTATAACATGGTAAAATGACTTGCTGTGCAATGAGTTAGTATTGATTTTTTTTTTTTTGTCTGTAGTCTCTTAGCTTTCTGACTCCATTATTTTTGATTTTACTATGAAATACATATCCTTTCTACTGACATCTGACAAACAACATATGGAAGTCATTTTATCTACCAATAATGTGTTTGTCAAAAAAATCATGCACTAATGGGTTATGCTTCCTCCCGTCCATTTTCCCCAAGTTAATGTCACTGATGTAATTCTAAACATTTAGTGATTTCTGCCCCGTTAATAATTTGTCATTCCCATAGGTTTGTGCTAGATTCATGTAAGACACTGTAACAGGCTGGGAACCGACCAAAGGTTTGGTGAAATAAGAGTTGAGCAACAGGTTTCAAATCTACCTTCACCTGCCTTTCTCTGATACCTGGTTTTAACCCTGTGACTACCAGGGACACTTGCCATCCCTTTATTTACCCTCAGACCAGATCTACCCAAGAGCTCGATGAATTACGATTTCCCCTCTTTAGTAGGGCATTAGTATATTTGTTTTTATACTTTCTACGGGATCCTTAGGATTCTTTTTTTAAAAATAAGACTTTAACACAAAGGCAATAGAACTTTTAAAGATGAGTTGAATAATGTGATTTTTTTCCTTCTAAATTCAAAAGAATCAGGCTTAAAGATGTCCTCATTGCACTTTCCAGTAGTGCAGCTCTTGCCCTAAGCCTTGCCAAGAATATTCCCAAATAATTTTTAAGCATTAGGGCAGGTTCTTGTTTGCTGGAAGAGTTACATCTTCTCCTGTCTTTTGTCTGCCTTACCTCTTTTCTAATTGCTGCTCACAGCAAGAACTGCCCACTGCTCTCTGATACAGCGCCTCCACCTTTCCAGGCCGGCTCAAACGTACTATGTATAAAGCAAACAGTTTTCATAAGTAAATAAGATGGAGGTAAATTGGTTAAAACTGTAAACAAAGCATGCGGTTAGCAGAATGAATTCCAGCTTTGCTTGTCACTGGAGGTAGACGTAGAAGTAGGTAAGGAAAATTAACTGAGCTGTGAATTGGGAGAAGCAGAAAACGGAACAGACAGTAAAGCAAATACTTTTGTGTCAGATGTACCGTAATGAACAAGTCATACTACCAGGGACTGAAAATAAAACAGTTTTGTGCTACAACCTGTTGATAAAAAGTGAAGTTGTTAATGTAGTGGGGGCTCGTCCATTCCAGGAGTATTTCTGCGCTGCCATTAGTTTATTGGCTCATCTGAAGCTCCCCTCACTTGTCATTAATAGACTGAAGTGAGCGTTCAGTGGTTAGTCATTGCTGAGGGATGGCAGTTACATTTATTTTTTTCTCGTGCAAGAGAGAAAGTATTTTGCAGTGTATGTGTATATCTACGTGAATTTGGATTTAGAATTTGTGGACTGTGGCACAAGTATGAGCTTTCAGCTTACAAGCGTGCCGATTTAATCCCTGAGCTTTCGCCCAAAGGAGTAACCCCAGACTGCACAAGAGGCGCCGGGGAGAGAGAAGTCCGACCATCCCTTTGGCAGCTTGGATCAACATAGCGGGAATGTGAAACTTCACTGTCATCCATCAGTGGTTTGATTTTTAAAAAGAAGTATATCTTGCATTATGAATGCTCTTAGCTTCCTACCAGCCTCATCTATCCAGAAGATTGTCTGGTTGAGCAGTGAAAGAACTGGCAAAGCCGACCTGACAGCCCCCCAGTCGCCTGCTTAGTGTAGCTCATAGCAAGGTTGGCAGGAGCTGCTCTTCTTCACCACAACGTCACTGGGAGCCGCATTCGCTTCGTCACCCTGGGATTCAAAAATATCTTGTGAAATTTTTGTGCATTGTAAGCCCTCACAGTACAGTAAAGAAGCAATTTTGCTCGTTTCATTAAAGAGATGAAATTCTGTCACCTACAAATATTTAGTGTGTATGTTAGGAATATTTTATTACCAAATTCTGAGGGGTTTTTTGTCGAATTCACCTAACGATGTAACTCTTAATGCCAAACTAATCACTTAGCTTGTCACGAAGAGAACACAGTTGATGGCACATCCCTTGGGACATCTGCAGCAGAAGCCAAATTCACCTCCATACAAGCAGACGTAGTTTTACTGCTACATACGGATGCTGCACTGTCCCCAAATCCTTAACTTCTGCAGGAAATCCTCATGCCGTAAATCTAGCAGTTATCCTGCAAGGACATCTCTGGCAAATTCTTAAGTTGGCATCTTGAATGATATCATACGTTGAACAGTAATGGCCAACTCAATGTTGTAATTTTTACTAAAGGAGAGAGTTTTTCTTTGTAAAAGAGTATTTTAGGCTGCAATTTATTCTTTTTTTTGGTATGTTCTGTTCTAAAATATATTCAAGGCATTGCTTAGACACGGCATTTATTGTAAGCTTACACTAATGTATCCTGACATTACACCTTCTCTTTGTAGACCAAGCCACCCTAGTAGAGCAAGTGAAACGAGTAAAAGAAATTGAAGCTATTGAAAGCGACGCCTTTGTTCCACAGACATTCAGATCAAGTAAAGAAGTCAAAAAGGTAAGTTTTCAATATCCTTTCTTGGTGCATAATCCTTTCAAAGGCAGGTGGAAGCCGTGCTATTAATAGAGTTTCCATTGATGAAAGAGCATCAATGTTGACAATCCTAAATCCCACCAACGACTCTCCTATGTAGGTGGTGTGGAGTTCAAGGAAGGATATGCTTGAATGTGTAAGAATTTCAATGAAATCAGCTGTTTTGACAGTATATTCTACCTATGCTAAACAACTCCAATTTTTTAAATTTCTTTTAAAATCATATAAAAAAAATTAAGATTTTTTTTTTTTTTTAGAAAAAGCAGAAGAATTAAAATCCAAAAGTAATCAGACATTTACATTGTAACTACAGGTAGAGATCAGTATGTTTAATTCTGCTTAACTGAAGTCAGACTTTAAGGCCGTATTTACTCACTGAAACAAAACATCATTGTTTTCAGACACCTTTCCAAAAACCTAACGTGAGACATCCAGGTTTCAAAATTTTACCTACATTTTCGCTGCCAAGTCTCCTAGGGAAATTGGATGCTTTTGTCTTTGGAAGCAGGCAAGCAAAGGCTGGTTCAGTTTTTCCATCTAACGGCGAGGTGTTTTGAATTATCACTGATGGTTTCCCCCAGAACATGCATTTTCTTGCCTTTTCAGAAGCCTCTGGAAGTCCATGCGACTTCTTCAGAAAGCGATCCCAAAACCCAATTCTGCTGTTCTGCAAGACATACCTCATTGCAAGCTCTGCAAGCTTTTTTCCACTTCATGCGTTTAGTCTGGACCTTAGTCCATGTCCAGTGCGTCCCACCAAGCACGCTGAGAAGTATTTGCATGAAGATCCTTTCGTGGGCACGTGTTGCAATGGGAAGAAAGCTGACGGCTCGGTTAAGGTACTGCCACACTTGGGAGTTTGAGCATAAAATACTCAGCTGTGTTTCTTTCTTTTTAGTCAATAGAGCCCCCTGAACTACACTACGAACCTGTAGCTATCGGAGCGGGAACTGCTGATGCGTCTGCTCCTGAGAAAGAACCACCACCTGCCAATATCCCTACTGCCATCAAATATCAAGATGATAATTCTTTAGCTCATCCAAATGTAAGTGTGCCGATATTTGCTTTATCTTTAGAACAACACAGACCATTGAATGACAGCAGGTTCATGTGACCTAACAACCATTTTGCTGTGCTGCTCATCAAATAATCTGTGGTCTGAAGACGGTTAACTAATGGGGCACTGGCTGAGAGGATCACACTCCTTGCATCATCCAACAGGGAATAATTACAAAAGTAGTAGTTCACCAGTGAGGTACTTTTAGAGTTGCAAACAAATTTTATAACGAAATAGCATACTAATGTAATCCAGAGGAATTTAAGATCCTGTTCACATAAAAATCCCTGTTCCATAAAAATTCAGCAAAGATTGCTTTTGGTTTGCATAGTTGGAAACCTGATGGAAGACTCCAAACTTCCCCACCTTGCCAAATCGTAAAGCTTTAAATACATGGCAAACTTAAGATAATTTTAAATGATTGTGGCTAAATTCCTGCAAATTCCTTTGTGAGCGCTTACAATTGGAAATAGGAGTACTTAGAGATTTTTTAAGAATTAGCAAGTTAAGAATGACCTGCAGTAAATAAACTAATGCAAGTTCTGTCTAACGAACATAGGGAACAAAGCTCAAGACCTGTACAATGTGACGAACTTCCTGTTTTTTCAGGAGGAGACTGAAATCGGAATGTCTTGGTTTTCCAATTATTAAAAGTCTCTACTTTTACTAATGTATTTATGTTGCCTCTGAATTTTAATACCCGTATGCAGCTGGGCTTTTTCTTTGGGCACTGAAAGAGTCGACACATATTTCAGCAGATTATAACAAATAAAGAGAAAGTTAACGAGTTGTGCCTGCTTTTCTTCCTCTCCCGCTTGTCTCTCAGCTGTTTATCGAGAAGGCAGAAGCAGAAGAGAAGTGGTTTCAGCGGCTGATTGCTCTTCGGCAAGAGAGGCTGATGGGCAGTCCGGTGGCCTGAGCAAACTCCTGTGACCATCTCATACCAGTTCTCCATAAATGCTAAGAAATCCTACCATTACATTTTCTTTTTCTCTTTTGAGGGGATTTTAATACTCAGTATGAGTTGCATAGAGAATAAATATTTCATCTGAATAAACAAGAATGTTCTATCCTCTGTGGTTTTGCCTGAACTTGTTGCTGGGTGACCTGTATCACTGAGCTACCTGCTGTGGACGGGAAGGCTATCAGAGCAGTGTAATTTTCTTTTTTTGTACTGAATTCCTCTAGGGTGCAAAAAACCTGACAGCCCAAGGAGACATAACGTTATACCTCCCAATCAAAAAAAATATATAACCGTGCAGCAGTTTAAAGATAAATGAAAAAATAAGACTGTCAAAGAAAGTTCAGATTTACCAGCGCTCAGACAGTAGAGTACAAGTGATGCCACCCTGGGCCATACCATCCTCTGCAGCTGGAGGAGGATTCGGGACAAATGATATCGCTGTTTTCTCCTCTTCCTTCCGTTCTGCGTTATGGGAGTGGCTTTTGAATCCCCAACATCTGTCTCCTTGCTGAGGGTCTCTTCTAAATTGATGCGTTCATCCGCCTGCTCCAGCCGTAGCCTGGTTCCTACTTCGGGCGGCCCGCAGTGGAAAGAAATGTTCTGCATTTCCTTGAACATCTACCCACTACTGTTAGCATCCCGGAGTAGAGGTAAAGAAAAAGTTATGTTGTCCTTTTAAACGTATTCGTAAAGTTTTCAGCAGGTTTCAAGAAAATACTATTTTCTGAGCAATTTTAAGCACATTAAAAAGATCAATAATCTGGAAAAGATAGTTTTCCATGAACTCTTAATGGGAAATAATAAATCAATATTATTAATGGAAAATAAATATTATGGCGTGTAATAGTACAGACCTTTCTTGAAAAGACTAATGGCATACCTATTCCTGCATACAGTGACTGTTTTCAGGCTATGAAGCTTCTGTTTGTCCAGGTTTGACTTTAAAACAATAAAAGATTAGTCCTGATTGAACGTATCAAATTTATCCTGAGCGTACTTACCAAAAAAATCTGTCTGTCATCCAACTAAATGCCAGAGATCAACCAAACACAATGCAGAAGTATTTCTTCTGAGGAATCTAGCAAAGCTGTGAGAGAACTATTACATGAGTAGACAACTAAACTGAGCCCCCCACCTCTGGAAACACCTCATTGAAAATTAACCCGCATCAGCTTTCCTGGGCGAGTCGAGACATTCATTTAGTGTTACGTTTCCTTGTTCTCAGATCAGTGGTGGAGAAAAAAAAAAGGAGGATGATTCTGGAAATGTCCTGTGGTTTTCATATATTTTTTAGATGACTGATGTAAAAGGAGAAATGTATTAAATTCGCATTCTGACACATTTTTACTTTTTCTTTGTGAACAGTGTTAGTTTTACTTGGTCCTGCATTAAAATGGCTATCTGGGTTTCAAGACTACCTTGTCTGCAAGAAAAAGTGGAAAAAAAATTGTTTCCCTTGTTTCATTTCAGCATTTACAAATGGTAAATATTTGTCACTGTTCTGTTTTCTAATCTCCTCCTGTGTTTCTTTCATAGTAAATAAAAACTATTTGATCTCCACATAAGGTGCAGGTGTAAATTCCTCTTTTTCACACATTATGTTGGAGAATTTTGATATTTTTATTGCAAAATGACTGCTCTTAAGTAATTCACAACCTTATAGGACATTAACAAATTCTACAAACTGGGCTGTTGTAAGTAAGACTTAGTGATAGGGTGTACCTACTATTGCTTATCAATTAACAACTAAACAAGTCCATGCTGGAGGGGAACTGTGAGCAAGATCTGAAACAAAAATGGGAACAGCATTTGATAATCTGAACTGAATAGAAATACATACTGAAATATGCCAAACATAATTTGAAACACGGAGCAAATCACAATAAAGTTGATTTTTATAGTTCCACTTGCAGATTAGTCATCAGAATAACCCATAAATAATTACTTAGAACTCTGTAGCTTTCATGAAATACAAAACTTGGTTATTGCCCCCATGTCTGTGTGGAGACAGTTCATTTAAGAAGAGGGATCTTCTGGTTTAGGCCTTATATTCTGTCACCCTGTCTCAGTTCCTTCTTTGAGCATTCATTATGCATACTTGAAGTTTATGAAGTTATTGGTGTTGGGAGATGAAGGAATTCTCGGGGATGAGTTTTTACCGAGATACCATCTGTTACAAATTAGAAAACATACCATCCTTGTTGTTACAAACCTGCAAGTTCATGCAGTACAGATTTCTAAAGATGCGCAAAGCAACTCAGCGACGCTCAAGTGTGTGTCCTGGAGGTGAGCGCTCGTGTGGGGCTGACCGGCAACCTTAGCAATGCCAGATGTTGCGAGTTTTAATCTTACCATGGATCCCTTGCTGGGTACAGATAAGCTGAATATTCAAAACACGGATCATCGAGATGCGAGTGGCACTTTTGCAAGTTCCATTTGCAGCGAGGCCCAGTGCTTTCCGGAGCTGAGCCCGGTCAAAGGGCCGCGGGATCGGTGCTCTGCCTTGTCCAGAACTCTGCCTTGCCATCACTGATTCCAAAGCTTAAACCTTCAGCAAAAATAGATGCTGTTCCACGGCATTTGCTCCTGCAGAGTAAAATAAAGGCTGTATAAGGCTAATAAGGTTGTAAGTGTAATTGTTTAGACTGCAGCACTCTTGATTCAAGTTGGGCAAACTATTTCTTTATTTTGCTTTTACTTGAACAGCATCCTGTGATAAATTATTCATTTTCCTGTCAAAGGTAGGCAGATATTTGAGCATCAGAAATGAAATACGGAAGAAGGCAACATCACAAATAAACTTCCCTCTGTAACCAACTATGCACGACTAAAGAGAATTTTGGCAAACTTACCACTTAAAATTGTTTTATGAAATTTCAACATATTATAAATGGGTTGTAGCCAAATCCATGTGCACTCCACCATCCCACGTGTGGGGCCCTTTTGCTTGAGGAAAAGATAGCGTGTGTTACTTAATCAGCCAGATACAAATCTAATTAACTATGTCGTAACATGGACACGAAACCCATAATCAACGTGTACAAATTAATCACCATTAACCTGGGAAAACGCACTGCTGACTCCCAACCCACACTTTTCATAATTCAAAAAAGAGTGACATCTTTCGATAATAATTACTGCACAGAAACATAGAAACATATTCTACTTTCTTGTGTTTTTTTCTTATAACGTCCTCTGATGTTCTCATATTTAGCATTTAGGACTCTTGCCTATGAAAGTTTATTTTTTGTCATATTTTCCACTTTGCTCCGTGCTCCTGGTGGAAGGGAATGGACTCCTGATGACAAAAGGGAACGAAACGACTGTTTGCTATTTATCCAAGTAAAACACAGGGTGTGAGGGGGGCCGTGCAGCCTGTAGAGCCAGCAGTGATGCAGTTTTCTCACTTGGGACTCTCCGGGGTGTCTCTGATACCATCAGCTCTAACAGTGTTCCTCCTAATGCCAAACTACCTTAAATCTGACTCAGGCGAACGGTGTGTAGGAGTGAAAAGATAATGCTGTAACTTGAGCCATTCTGAGTCCTGGTAGTCAGCAAAGACCTCTACCCCTAGAAATTACATTAGCAAACTCATTTCACTTAGCCTGCTGAACAGCCACCGTCAATTAAAATCAAACCAGGCTGATTTTGATTTGATAACTTTTAGGTAAAATGTTCACTAGCTGTTTCTGATTTCTTGAGTCATCCAGCAGCGCCACAACTATTTTTTATTATGATTGCTTGAAAAGGAGCTGTGTTTAGTTTTTAAATGACGATTATTGTTACAACATTTTAGAAAGATTTTTGCTACTAAAATAATGGTATCTAAGAAAACACTGCCAGGCAGGAGATCAAATTTTGCTACTTCTGCTTCAGGCAGGCAGGACTGGATGATCCCGAAGGCCATTTTTCCATCAGTAACCCAAAACCAACCTTCTCGATGATTGCAGTTTTCCATTTGTCAGGTTACAAGAAGCAAGTTATTTTTAGTGGAGATCCTTGAACTTGAGAAACCTCTTTCAGGAGAGATCAGCTTGAACCCATGACTTAATCCACATATGACACAGGGCTGCGGCGACTCTGCAGCTCACAGCGGTGATAAAAAGCAATGCTTAGAAGTATTATTACTCCAGAATTTAAAATATTCACCATTTGTAATTTTGACTTAGTGCAGCATTGCCTAATTCCTTTTTTTCCTGGCTTATCTCTTCCTTCCTTGTCTTGACCGTTGCTAAAACCTAGGAAAAAGGAGTAGCAGTGGCTGGGACGGATTACGTGACGCTGGGGAGCAAGACTTAGACACTGAGTCACTCTGGAATTGCCACTCCAGGGTGAGACGTGACACAAGACGTCTACTCTTTCTGGAAGGAAGCAGGAGCTGAAGCTCAGCCCAGGGAGGGGAGGAGGGAGCTGAGCACTAAGACAAGCGCTGAGCTGTGCTTCGCCCCCAGCCGGGCTCCCCCCATCAGGGAGAGCACCTCATCAGCTGGAAACGGTTACGCCACGGTTTAAACCCAGGTGAAAATAAATAGGCTATTTGGCAGGGGTTTTGTTTCTTCAGAAGTACCACGTGGACTGGGGCTGTGTGGTGGCAGGGACAGTGATAACAGGAGAAGCCTTTCAGCCCTTGGGCATCGCTTTTGAAAAGGCTGTAGTTTGAAAGGTGTCGTCTCTGCTGAGCTGCCGCTGTAAAAATCTCATTCCCACTAGATGTCTCTGCCATCCCAGAGCAGTTGTCACACTGAACACCAGTGGCTGTCTAGAAAGGCCATAGGAATGAGCTGCTCGGAGTCTGAATTTGCCTTTTTTTCTTTCTAACCAGAGCTAAAGTTAGGGTAAGAAGACAGCTGCTCTCATAGTTTTCTGTTGCCTTACAATCTACATCGTGTCAAATAAAAAATACTGCTCAAAAAGGTAAGATCCAAATATTTACCATCTGTGTGGCACAGTCCCTGGGGGAGTTTGTAGACAGGAAAAGTGGACTCTTCCCCTCCCGCATCAGCAAAACGGGCTGCTGGGGGCCACACTGGCCTGGCATTGCAAGTGGCCGGTCCTGGAGCTGGGGGTGACAGGAGGGACAGGCCACCTTCCCGGGATGCTGCCTGTCTCCGCATCTCTGGAGGTGGCGGCTGGATTTCCATGTTACAGTTCTGAAAGGAAGGCATAAACAAATCTCATTAATTACTATTAATGGATACTAAATACAGCTAACATCTGTAAAAATGTCAAATTGCATTTTTGGATACCTTTCCAATGAATTTCAGACTGGTTTTTTTATAAATTATTGTTGTCTTATTTCAGTATTCATACAAGTTACAGAGCTGGACGACTATGTGAATTGAATATATATTTAAATAAAATATTAATGTAAACATTATTACATGTCTACTTTTAGTTGCTTGCAGTAGAACGACGCTTTTATCTGACATTTACGNCCTCTGGAAATTGCATGGCATCTTTACGCCTACCTGTAAAGGAACTTAACCGTCACAAGTAAGGGTACCTCATTTATGCCAATACATTTTAAATAGTAACTGCTGATCCGCACAGAACTGACTGGGGANTTAATACACTCCACTGGTTCTCAATAGTCAGGTAAAGAGAGCTAAACATTTTCCGACATTTTTGGAAGTTAGGGGCTGCAACAAATGTAATTAAAAAGTAATTGTGTAATAAAAGCTGGGATATTTGTTCTTTAGGTGAACAGTGAGAACTCCCCTTAACAATTAAAACTGACGATTAATTCTTGCCTTACCTGTGAAACTAGCCGTATTCTGAGCCGTATGTAGTGGTAACTTGTGCATTACTTGTTTTCCACAGGACTAATTTAAATATGGCTTTAACAATGTCTGCTCAACTAGCAAGATTAATTTTTAGAGACAAACAGCCTAAGGCTGGCAAGACCTTTTGAATTAGTTCATTACTTGAACAAACACAGTACTGTCTGAACCACGGTCACAAATTTTAAACTGTGGAGAAATTTGGCTTCACCTGGTGCAAACCAGCTGCGGCAGGACAGCCTGTTTTCTGGTTTCCTATGGAAATTGGCTTTTGCAGGCACCGGGTAAATCAAGCAGCTCTTGCTGCCCAGCTGATTTATAGCCCTGGGGGGGGGGGGCGCGTTGGTATACATTTTGCGTTTTTCTTGGTCTGATTTTACAGCTTGAGGCCGTGGCCAAATTCTGAGCTCAACTTTGGCGATCTTCGCCATTAACCTGATAAAGATTTTGCCCTAGAAATGCATCTGCTGCATTTGCTCCCAGTGCCAGCAGTTTGTTACTCTCTCTGGTTACAAGACCAACGCTCTCAGCCTGGCAGAAGAGGGTCTCTCCTCTTGGTGGATGGGTTTGTCGAGGAGTCTGTCCGACCTCCCGCACGCATTGCTGGCACACAGATGGAAGGAAGCTGTAGGAAGCGTCAATGCAAGTGCCAAGTGGCTTTGCCCCAGTCATCAGAAAAAAAACTGGTGGATGCCACGGTGCTGAGACTAGAGCACGATTTTTTTCCCTCCCTCCCAGTGACAGAGAGAGGGGAAGTTGCCAGGGTTTAAGAAATAAATATGTCATCTCACGGAAGGCCGCTGAAGTTCAACATCTTCAACATGTATTTTTTTGGTCGTTTTGGCCACTGGGAATGGCAAAATGAGATAGCTGCAAATTACTGATAGTAACTCAGGGACAAAACTCCCTCTGCTCCTTGATACTTCAACTCGCCCTGCCAAAGTTTTTATAAATCAATAGTTACTGTACATGATGGCAACAAAGCCCATTTAAACAAATATTATTTTTTGGCTCAAATCCTGGAATCGATGATAAACACTCACACTGGGGCCAGGTCTTGGATTGGTTGGTTGTTATGTTGGGTTTTATTTTAAGAATGAGTATATGCATATTTATTTGCCTCAGTTTTCACTGTGTTAAACAAAAACAAGAACAGAAGGTAGAGGGAAAGGCTGCAAAATTAGGGCTGATTAAAAGAAATGCTGTTTCACATGATGAAAAATTAAACTCAGGAATTCATTGCTACAAGATGGAAGTAAAGCCAAAAA
This sequence comes from Rynchops niger, assembly GCA_013400035.1. NCBI lineage: Eukaryota > Metazoa > Chordata > Aves > Charadriiformes > Laridae > Rynchops > Rynchops niger. Next base: position 1,035,148 of record VXBH01009594.1, read on the forward strand.
CTTAGAAACTCTCACATGGATTATTGCTTGTAGAGATGATTTGAAAAGTAACATCCGAATACTTTTTAAAAGCAGCAAAAGCTCATCCTGCAAGCCTTGGAAATGAGTCTGTATCACAACGGTGCGACAGTACACGGGCAGGCTGTGTCGCACACAGCTCTTCTGCACTTTTCAGCACTTTCTCACGAGACATCTAAACCTGGTAACTCGTAAATAAGACACTGGACACCAGACAACCAGGTAATCCAATCTGGCAATTCCTACATTGCTTATATTGGTATTTTGTAAACAGCTATTAAACAAGTAAATGATATAAAACATTAATTTTTAAAAGGGAGCCAATCTCTCATGTTTCTGTGAATCTAACAGAATATACTTCCCCATTTCTTTCAGCTGTCTCAACAAAAAAATCTCATTCTTTTACTTTGCGGAAGCCTTACAGATATTGAAGACTTTGAATATACTTGACACGACATGAGGATCTCTCTTGCAGTCCAAATGATATTTGTTGCCCTGACAACAGCACACAAGCATTATTTATTAGTTCATACATTATTGATAATCCTCTAATTTGTGTGTGATGGGAGGAAGTTGGTCTGTGAGTAAGTTATAAATGGAAGGTTATCAACAACTTCTAGAAGTCGGTGACAATTCTATATATAGCTAGTCCCAGCCCGTGCTCTTGCTGGTGCCACAAAACACGTTTCTTACCCACCGATGGTGGATAATCTCCCGCAGCCATGAGTTTCTACTGCAGTCTATGTATAATAGTCATTTTTTAAAATCAATTTAAAAGACAGAACAATAGATTTTAACGATATGTCCTGATTATATACAGAGCCTGAAGAGAGTCTCAGAGTGTACACAGAAATGTTCCGGTTTCCCACCCAAGAATTTTTGGTTCAACTTATCTACTTAATGCTGACAATATAATTCTGAAGAGGTATTATACATTTCATCAGAGACAAGAACAAAAAGGCCTCTCATTAACACCAAGAGACAATTTTACTTCTGCCTCGCTCCATTTACTTCATCAGTAAATGACTGCTGTCAGACCTGGCATCTTTGAGCACCAATGAAGAGACTGAGGGGGTGTCTCATGATTCAGATTAGATTTCAATAGAAAAGTCTCCTGCTAATGAACTAAGGAGTATTTATTAACTTTTTTCCTTAATGTCTTCTTTGTGTATGCAAACTGGGTATTTCTTTTTAATGTTACTTTTTAATTTTTATATGTATTTATTTTTAAAACAACGGGACTTCATAATTTATTTATAATAATTACATATTTTAAAATCTCGCTAGCAATATTGTCCTTTGGTGTACAATCTTAAGATGGGTTCTGGCTCTCATTCTCATAAACCAGTTGCTTGCTGGCACTTTGCCTATTTCAACATGTATGCAGGAATGCCATTTTCACCTCCAAGCGTTAAGCATCCCACTGGTTAAAAATAATCCTTGTAGAGAAACTATAGCTGATGACTACCCAGATATAAAGGCAGAAATATTTCTGTATTTCTCAGCAATTGTACTAAACGTTTGCCATATATTTTACATAGATGTGCTATTCTAAATAAGTTGATCACAATCGGGATCTTTTTTCAATGCCACTATAATTGATTTGTACTCTGGATGGAACAGAAAGCATGAGCCAAAGTGCAATAGCTGTGAAAAAGAGCCACTCAGCATGAGGAAGTATTAGTAGAAAATGTTTGGGGCAGGAACCTAAACACATATCTGTGGAATCAAGAAAGAGCAGAGAATTATAAATACCAACAAAACATCAATATGGCAAAATGACCTTTTGTTCTAGATGAATATGTTCAACAAAGCTCTGAAGTCTGAATCAGATTTAAATAGTCATATCACCGAACTGAGTAAGAATTAAGAAGGTAAATTAATTCCTAAGGGAAATCACTGTAGATCTCATTAGTTCAGGAACAAGATACCTTAAAACTTTTAATTAAAGATAATATTTACTGCAAATGAATAAGAGTTGGCAGGTTTCAGCAGAAACCATAATCTCATTTATGCAAAGTTTTCTTATATTAAGGCAGACATCATTAATCTCATTGGAGATGCCCTCCAGACTGACAGTGCTGTAGCACCGAGGTGATTTCTTACAGAAGTCTTTTTATCTACACAAAAGAAATCTAACTCAAGCAGACACAAACCATAAGAAAGCCTGAGCAATTAGAGATATCACTCTGCAAATAGAGTACTGACTTTATCGTGTTAGTGAGCCTCTTATAATGAGCTCACTTCTAACTGGGCCCATCTTCCCACTAGCAGCCAAAAAATTAACGATAACTAGAACTTGTATTGCTTAGTTATCTGCACAGTAATCCAGCTCTGGATCTGCTCTGACTTGGAAAGAAATGTCATCTTTTGGAGTCGGAGTCCACATCAAATTAAATAGCAAACTGTAGATGATCTGATGTACTCTGAAGAGCTGTTGGAAAGCTCCACATTTCTGTTTCATCGTTTTACAGAAGGGCCTTCTTTTTACAAGGCTGAATTCATACAAAGGCTCCATGGTGCTAACTGAACTTGTAGTCTGTTTTGTATATGTATTCAGAAACTGTAAATAGATTCTATAAAAAAATCTAGTTAAGGTTTGGTAGAAGACTGCAAACAATTTAACCAAACCAAAGCAAACATTTTAAGAAGATAAAGCTCCAGGAGAATAAGAATTTGAAGGATTTTGTATTCGAGGTGCTAACTATGTTACAGAAAATTCACCTTGCTGATTTGTAGCAGGTAGTAAGTGAACATTCTAGCATACCACGTCACAGATATTAATGAACTCCTGTAATAGCAGAACCAAATTGATCCAGGGCATCTATCTATTAATCAAAATATAATGACAAGTAATTAATAAATAAGCACTGTATATGACCTAATCTCTATGGTAAAGCTACTGCATTTCTACTATGAATACACTCTAGCTTCAGAGGAGTTTTAAAGAGCTTTAAAATCTGTAGATTGAAAGACTAACTACAGTGCAGGTGATATCACTACAATGTGTAATATTTTTTGTGTGCGGTTTGAAACAAAGCTTGAATTCTGTCTCTGAGCAATAAAAAAGTTCTTTGATAACATCATAACTGGCACAAGATTTTGTTATGAAAAGCCCCAAAGCAGCAGAGTTCACTTCCATGACTACCGCCTGGTTTGTTTTATTTGCTAATCTTTCATCAGAAATGTACAAACAGTTCACAGACTTCACCTGGATAATCAATGGGTAACCCTTTTTCTGTCAGGCTTCCCTGCCCACCAGTCAGTCAGTATAAACGTTTTCACTGTAACAACCGCTCAAACTTGGAGTGCATCTTAAGGCTGCAATATCACCACTTGCTCGTATCTAAAGAGAAGTCTACATCAGTAGACAGCAAAATCAATGCTCACCTGATTACAGATATTTTTCAAAAATATTGCAGGCTCAGTTCATTCATCTTTTATGTCGGTTTTCCACTTTGGGCCAAATACCAGCAGAGCTGCTTCTGCAGCATGATGGATCTTGGTGGAACGAAGGATCTACTTTCATGACTGCCATATAAATACTCCGACGTTCTCTAATCCCACCTGGTTATCCAGGGCACATTTTCTATCTTTCCCCTAAAACTTGGGATATTGAAAGAGATGTGAGGAGAGGAGGAAAGAGCCTTCACCTGCCCCTCAGCAGGAGATGCAAGAGAGGAAACAACCCCCAGGCTCACAGCTCTGAGAAACTTTGCCATCTAGATCAGGAGAATTTTTCCAAACACATAAACTTTTCTCCATGATTCTCCCATTTTAAGAAGAATGAAGGTGACATTCCTAAACCTCCGGTTCTTTTAAACTGCCCTCCTTCAGAACCAAGTTTATAGTTAGCCATGGTTCTTATACACACTCCTACATGTTCTTAACCCCTCTGCTCTTCAGGAAACCTCCCTGTGTATTTGCTCCATTCTTTTACTGAAACCTTCCTTTGAAGACCATGCCCAGTGACAGGGTTTACTGAGGGCTTTCTCCTTTATAGCCACCCGCGGGGCTGCTTCTTCCCGCCAACACGACAAAGACCTCTTTTTTCCCTTTCTGTTTAACCAGTAATCCTAACCAGTCTCACCCCCAAAGCCGGTACAGTTAAGCAATACAGAATGAGCTGCTAGCCAGAAGGTAACTACCGTAAAGCCTCAGAAATCGGATATGCCTTGTGAAGTGCTCAGCTGGTGTGGAGTGAAAGGTAATCCTGAGCCACACACGGCTGCGACAGCCACCCGCAGCCAGAGCAGCGACTGCGGTCACATATCCTTCCTCCATCCCGGCCCCAGTTTCCCCTCGCTGTTATATTTTTCCGGGAACTGCTACTTATGGCTGCTTTTCGCGTAGGCCGTTGATGCTTCCCACTGAGGTGCCGCTGCTCCTCCAAAGGCTCCCGCTCAGGCAAACGCCTGGCTTCCAGCCGCTAGAAAAGGGGAGGCAGCACAACACGGTCGCTTTATTTTACTGCCACCTACCGGAAAAAATATAGTAATTCTTTTTAAGATTGCTAAGGACGCGGCAGCGGGGGGCAGCGGCCACCCGCAAATGACTGACAGGAGCTGGGGTGGAGGCCGGGCCTGCTCCCCGCCGGGGCCTGCACCCCCACAAGCCTCGCCGGGTTCGCCAGGGCTCGGGGAGCGGCGACCCGGGGAGCGGCGTGGGGCTCCACGCGTGGAGCTGCCCCCTCTCCCCGCCGGGGCCCGCGGCGGGGCCTGGNGGCCGGCCGGGGGCTGCCCGGGGGCTTCCCGCCGGCTTCCCGCCGCCTAGGGAGACGGGTCGGGCTGGCAGGCGGCGGGCCCTGGAGCCCCAGCGCCGCGGGGGTGTGCGGGGGCGGCCGGGGTGTGAGGGAGCGATTCGAGGGTCTCGTCGCCCCGTGCGGCGTTAAGCGGCCGGTGTGGGTCACGGCCGCGCTCCTCTGGTTACCCCAGGCAAGCGAAGGTGCGGAGTGCCCTTTAAAGCTCTGGAGGGGTTAAATTGTTGCCAGTGATTTTAAATATCAGGGTTTTGTCTCTTACTCCCCTCTTCAGTAAAGCTTGTAATAT
>VXBH01009594.1:1044262-1096791 GCA_013400035.1 Rynchops niger
TTGATGTTGTTGGTGTCTTTTTGTTAAAAGAGGGGGGGGGGGGGGGGGGGGGGGGGAGAAAGCAACTTTAGCACAAGAAGAGAAAGTGCAAAGCACAGAAAGTGCAAAGCACAAAGTGGCCAAGTTTTTGTGGGACTGGAGATAAGGGGTGGGGAGAACAGAAGAGCTGTTCAGGAGGCTTTCAAGAAACGATTGGGTCTTGAAGAAGTCAGAGGAACAACCTGAAGCTTTTCTTCGTGGAGGCATGAGATGTCACGGGAAAGGTTGCAGTATCCTGGACAGGATGAGGGTATGAGGTGTCCAGGGAGTGCCAGGAAACTGATAGGAAGGAAGATGAGGTGCTATTAAATCTAAGTAAACATACCTGCAAAATGACTGTTAATAAAGTGCCTTTCAGCGGAATAGCAAAGGGGAAAATTAGACTGGAGATGAAGGAAGGAAATGAAGCATGTTTTTTGTATGAAGTAGTAATTTGTAGCCTTGGACCATAGGCAACAGTACTGATCATATATTGCGCTTCTGACAAAATAATATTTTGCTCCTCTTTTGGCCTCAGTTAAAAATATTTTGTTCTTGTCCAAATTAGAGAATGCAAAGAATTAAGTAAGTAATAATGGAGAGCAACTTCAGCAACGTTTTACTTGCAAGCCAAGCTTTGGGATTACTGATGGGGTTCTGCAGGATTCTGGAAACAGGTTGAGCGTTTAGAAAGAGGAGAGAAAAGGTGTTTGGGGGGAACTAACAGGAAAGCAAAAAGCCAGTAAGAATCCTTTTTCCTAAGCAGGCAAAAGGGATCCAGGAACATGATTCGTGGAGGAGGAGGAAAGGGAAGGCAAAGATGCAATAGTGGGTGACTAAATTAAAGGAGATAGAGCTGGCTTGAGTTTAGATGATGGTATACATTTTTGAGCATTTGGGTCAAGGAGGATGAGAAGTAGAATGGGAGTGACCAGAAAATAAATTTGGGGGCTGAGGGGAGGAATCTAGCGGGACACGATGAGTTCAGTGAGTAGTACTGTGCTAAGCTTTGGAAGATGAAAGTAAAAAAAGGAAAGGGGGGGGGGGGGAATTCTTTTAATATCAGGGGTTGGAGGTAGAAGAAGTGATAAACATAGGTCAGTTTTATAGTTCCTGGCAGACGGTGAACATAGTCTGGAGTGAAAGGTGGCTGCAAAGGATGGAATATTTTTGGAAAAGATGAGGAAAGACAAAAAGCAATATGGACACCCAAGAGCATGGGAGAGCAATGAAGACAGAAGAACTAAAACACCCAACCAACCTGCAAGATGGGAAGAAGAGTGAAAGAAGTGAGAGATTGTGAGAAACAGGAGATTACCCAGTTGGGTCCTATTAAAAAAAAAAAAAAAGAATTTGAATAAAGAACCATATGGAATAATTTTAAAAATTGAGTTTTAAAAATTTCAGAGCCATTTTATGTAGCTCAGAATAAACTCTGCTGACTTTCTATGTGAAATATCTCATTTTCAGTGATCCTTTTGCTGCGCACCATGAATATATGCGGCAGATGATGAGAAGCTTTTCTGATCCTTTTGGACGAGATCCATTTCTCAGTATAACAGATGGTGGGGAGAGAACAGTAGATCGAAGAGCACACCAGGACTCTCAGGTTGCTGTAAGAGGAAATCGCAGAGTAAGTAGTTTCTTGATCTCTAAGGATTGCTACATGGAATTTGCATTTACTGGTAATTTAGTTGGCTTCACATTTCCATGTCTGTTAAACTTGGTCCAGTGGAAACAGAGGCCTGGCTCGGTTGTTGCAACCTTGGTCAGATTGTTTCAGCGCTGAGTAAAATGTGAATAATCTCTCTTTTGGTTCCTTAATGGCCTGTTACTTGACACTAACAAACTTTTGTTAGCACTAATAACAAGTCTGTATGTTATTGAATGCTGAATATACAATATTTTATGAAACAAACTAAACATATTTCTCAAATGTTTGGTTTAATAAATACTATGTAATAAACGTTTCTATTACAGAAAGGCATTAAAAATGTCCAACGACAGAGCCTTCTCTGAACACTTCCTTTTCACACAACTTTACTGAAAAAAAAACACCTTGATATGTTTATGCCTTCACTCTGCACTTTAGTATCTTTTGTCTAGTTATTTGTTAGTTTGATTTAACACAAACCTGTGCTTCAAACACTTAAATAGTATCTACACAGATATATTAAACCCTATTTCAATTTTGCAACTGTGAATAAAGGCTTTGCGTTCTGTATTTGGTCTGATTCTTAATGTTTTCTCTAGATATACGATTGTAAGAATTAAAGATCAGGGAAAATGATACAAAACCTAGTATTTCTGTAAACTACCACTGAAACTGAGAAGTTGGCAATGACCTGTGTCTTACATAAAGTATCTTTTCAACTCTCTGGGCATGCAGGACAATTGTATCTTAGGCTTCCTTATCTAATCGCTGTGTTTAGAAAGGATATATGTTTGAAGTTGGTTCCTTTCTGTCCACCAGGCTAAATATTTTGCAGCTGAATGATCTCTTACTATAATGAATCACACTTGATTTTAAAAAACAGTTGGAAGACAAAACAGATTACAAGAGCTTGTGAAACTCAGCCAGCTTTGGTGGTGGTTGTTCAAGCCTAGATAGTTAGAGATTAATAAGCGTAGCTGAAACATGGACTGTCACTTACAAGTTAAAAGGGTAACTGTCAGATTCTTTCCTTTGTGCTCATACATTGCCAGTTAGTTTCAAATATAGATATTGCTGTATCTAATTAGGGCATGATCTTTCCTTTACTGAAGCAGATTCTTAGGCTTTGGTTCAGTAGATGCATAAAACCAGATCAGACTTCTTATCCTTTAGAAAATGTTAAACCTTACTCTAGTATCTTGGGGGGGGTTGTATCCCTTGGTTTTGGCAGTGGGGGAAAATGTGAGGCATAGAAAACCTTTATTGTGGTTACAGAGGGGAGTTAAAGGTGCAAGAGTGCTGTGTTATTTTGATAAGCACAAAAGAATTCCACACCTGCTAAAATCTTTCCAGTATCTTTTAATCTTCCTCATGTTTCACCTAAGAGTTGTCAGATGTCACAGAAGACTCAACACTGATTATTTGAGCCTTGTTGTAGTCTCAAACTGCTTTTACTGGCTTCCCTCAAGAGATTATTCAAACGCTTAAAATAATTAGATTTTTCTGTAAGAAAAGATGGCTATCTTTACTACCATGTAAGATATACTTTGTTAAAATTACTCATACTGATTACTGGTGTTGTAATTCAACATTTAGCAAACTATAGCATGCCTAAAACTACTTTACAAGGAACAGAATTTCTTGCAACACCTCAATGTGCATCAATATAGCATTCAAATTTGAAAATGCTTTTCCTTTCTCAAAGCGGTTTGCAGTGTCAATTTTTAGCCTTTTGGAGGGAGGGAAGGAGGAGGAAAGGATACGAGGAGGAGGAGGATTGGGGTAAAACAACTTAAGAGATACTATCATTCGGTTTTGTTTGGATATCTCATCGTAATGTATCTTGGGCAACTCTAACAGCTTTTAGTATGTATTCTAAAATAGAGTTTATAAACTTGTGACTAACAACTTTATTCTTTCTGAGGATATCCTTTTGCACCTGGTATATTTATTTCTGCCACTACGTATTTAACAGAACTGCAATCAGAGTTCATAAAGGTATTCAAGAATCTGGTAATTCCTTCATTTTGTACTTAGAGTTATTGTAAAGTGTTTGGTACTTCTGTCTAACCAGTCTTTCTTTAGGTAGGCTTTTATATCTCTCTTCCATCTTTGTTTCCTGGAAACATCAGTGTGTTTTCTAGCATCTCATATAGGGATATTCAATATCAGTTGGTCAGACAGAAACTGTATTTGCTGGTGTTTATAGTTACAGCTATTTATACAACTGCAGAAGAATATAATTTGCTCACGGGGGATTTGTCTCCATGTGGTTCTGTATATGATTATAGATTTACCTAGAACTTCTTTGCAATGACCTTTGAAACTGCTGACAAGTTAGACTTCATTTTGTTTATCACAAGGGATGTATGGATATTTTACAGAAATATCTTTTTATATTTACATTAATCTCTAGTAATACCTAAAGAGTGCTTGCAAACAGGTCAGCTGCATCACTTAATTTTTTTTAAGCTCTAAAATTGTATGCCAGCCTTCTGAAATTTAATTACATAAATTTACATTAAAGGGACTATTGATTTGTTGATTTTAATCAACTTTCATTGATGAGGCTCTGTTGCATAAGTAGAATGAAGTGTTTTCAGAAAAGTGGGTGATGTCTGAAGCACCGTGCCACATTTTAAATAATTTTAATACAGAGGTTGCTATGGTATAGAAATGTTTCTCAACTTCTAGCTTTAAGTGCTTTTAGTACATACATATGGATATGACTTACTAAGAGTGGTGACAGCTATCACTTTCCAATATCGTTAGTATAAATATATTACTTCTATATGCCCAGAGACTACTTCATATTATATTGTTGTAGCACGCTATAAATTACCAAGGTCCACTTCAGTGACTGTTTTTATTTGATTGGAAACGTTTAATCACCTGCTGTATATGAAAGTGCACTATGCAAGTGTGCTATATATGAAAATTACTTCTGCTGTGTTTGGTAACAAGTGTAATAACTAAAAGATGCTGGTCCTTTTTCTTCCAGGCAACAAGCTGTTCCCTCATGCCCTTTGCAGGCTTTGGTAGAGTGGTTAGTATCCCAGGAGCAATAATCCTTGTAGCTCTTCGTAGTATGTGTATACTGTCTGCATAACTAAAGCATGGGCAAAGGCTAGTCTCAGTGTTCTTGTAAACTGCTCTTGGTGGTGTTTAGATACATGGAACAATATCATTCAAGAAAGATTTCTTTTTTTTAAATTATTTTTTTCATTATTAAATGAAAATGCTGTGGTAAACTAAATATGCTGATATCAAGGCTCGAAAAGTTAATACTTAGCAGCTGGCTTTTCTACTTGGCATGTATCCATTGGTGTTTGATGGATATGCATGAAATAATCCCTGGAGACAGACTCCAAACTTTCGAGTGTTGCCTGTAGATGGATGTTAGTGGCTTGGAGTGTGTTTGCGTCTGTGATACCAATAAGACCTGTAGCACTGGTCAAAGCTAAGACAGGCCAGCTTCTGGAGACGGAATTTCCCCTGGAACTGGACTTGGAATGTTTTTCAGCTGTGATTTGTTGGGGTCTCTGGAATATCTTGTAAAAGATCTGTAAAAAGTACCTGAGGAAAACCAAGTTTATTGTTATGACCCTTATGGAGGTTTTTGCTTCCTTTGGAAGTCTTTAAAAAATCCTCAGATTGAAAATAAGCATGGGTCTTTGAATTTTCAGATCTAAAAGCATTACTTGTTCAGTTATATATTTGAGGCACAAACTGGTAACTGGCTGTATGCAAAAAGTGTATTAGCTACTCAAAGTTCTTTTGCTATTAACTGCACAGGCTATGGTTTTACTCCCCTTGCCCCAACCTATGGCATGTAATTCCATAGTTACAGCTGATTACTATGTAATGTCACTGGTCAGCATCCAGACTTCTAACTGTAGAAGGCAGTTTTCTGGAGTTACTGACACTTGCAATGATTTGATGCCCTAAATTGCCTACAGTTATTGCGCAGAGGTTTTTATAGCCCTTAAGGATTCGGTTTTCTTGCTACTTAAGAAACAAATTGAAGATTTTCTATACCTGAATTTTACTTAGTTTTGTGCTTAAACTGCAGATTTTAAACTTTTAAATAAATAACTATTTACCTGAACTTATTTAAATTTAATTCTATGTATTTCCAGTAGTTGGAGGAACGTGGGATGTTTGCTATTGTAATTAGCATCCTGGTATTTCGTAGCCCCTTAGCAGTGCAAAGGGCTGCTAGCCTTTTCCCAAAGCTGCTGGGTTTTGCAGAGCCCTTGGGAGCTGCTTTCCCTGCTTTTTTCATGGCCTCATACCTATCTATGGACCAGTTCGTGGTGGCGGCACAGCGGCTCTTCTGGGAAGCAGCGATGTGTATGTGTGTCTAAAGCTCACTGAACAATCAGTGTGTGCTGTTTGCTCTTAACTAGCGCACTCCGACCAGAGCTGCTGATGTCGGAAACCAGGAGCCCAGTAGGGGGTTTAAAAGGGTCCCGAGGAAAAGTTCATAGTAGGAGACAAAAGTCATGGCGAAAGTCATCTTTATCATCAGCACCTGCTGCACTGGAGGGGAGCCCAGAGGAGGAAGCTCATTTGGGACAACATTGCCGTCTTCCCAGATGGTCACTTAGTTCACCCTTTCCCTACTTTCTGTCTCCCTGTCTCTGTATTTTGTTTTGTTTTCTTGCAAAGGAAGTTTTCATCAGTACATGCCATCAGCTACAGATCCTATTAAAAAAATTCTGTACATTTCAACCTGTCTTAGTATCTATCCTTTATGCAACACTGTATCTTCTGCTTTCATGTAAAAATAACAAATGAATGTTTTGTTGAATACGTCTATAGCATGAAGTAATTAAGCTGCCATCAAAATACCACGTTATGGTTCTCTGATTTTTCCACAGTGCCCTTTTATGAGTAATGTACACTACTCCTGCAGAAGAACAGCTGTGTCTGCTGGGATGCATTTTCAGTGCGATTCCATGTGCATTAAGGGATTTGCATAATAGAGATAATTTGATCTTCAATAGGTTATAAGCTATGGAGAGTCATATAGTACTTCTTACAGCAGAAGCTATTTAGGTTAGAAGATATATGAAAATAGTTCTTGTAAATTGGCCACAAAATGAGCTTATTTTTAATATTTGAGTGTCAAATCTTCCAGTTCTGTCTTTCTAATATCTCCAATCAAGCTCCCCATGCTAGCTTTCAATTTTTCATTTGAAAAGGTGCGTTTTAGCTTGTTTATGTGTGTGAATTGCAGTCTGTAAAAACCTTTTTTGATGGTCTGATTTGCATTAAAAACGCATGTAAAAAACCAGCCTCAGAACTTGAAGAGTCAGAAGGCTTTGTTTTTATTTTCATGTCTTTGCTTTTAGCAGGATGCAGATTTTGCGGAACCTTTTTTTGCAATGGACAGGATGATGTCAAATATGAGAAACAGTATGCTGGAAATGCAAAGAAAATTTGTAAGTTTTTTAAAATGTGTTCTAAATTAATTGTATTGGAGAATGATAGTTATATACAATATTACTCCATCTTACCAAGAAAAAGGTTACTAGTCTCAAGCATGTAGTAAGGTAGTAAGATTTTATTTTTTTTTTCACCCAGACTATATTGTGGTTGTTATTCTCTATGTTGTCACTGATTATTTGCTAACAACAGTACTTTAAACGTATGCTTGATTCTCTAGGGCTTAGAACTGCTGTAAGTTATCTGGTCTCTGGATGTTGCCAGAGCTGACACCTGAAGTGAAGAAGCAGTTTAAAGTGTTACTGTGCACTTAGAAACAACAAAACCACAAACTCCTAAATGCCACCCTGCATATAGACTTTCCTCTGATTTTGTTTTCAGTGCTGCTTCTTTCTTCATAGTCTTTGAAGATAACGCTGGTATCTATTAAGTGTTGCTGAGTATATTTACTGTGTTTTATTGGCCTCTTAAAACAGCTTGTAACCATTGTTGCTCAAGTCCTATTTCACCTGAATTCTTTACACACCTTATTATATGCTGTATATGGCAAGACTGATGTTAAAGGTTATGTCTTCATTACTAAACTAAACTATGCCAGGGCAAATGTTCAAGCAGTTGCTTATTGCTGCCCATGCTTTTTGTCTGTTGTCATGTTTCCTGGCATGCAGAGACCTGTGGCCAGACAAGGCTTAGATTAGAGTGGGGGCATATCAAATGCCAAAGTCTATTCCCAACAGGCTGTATCTGCAGTGCCAGGACTGAGGGTTAATTTGTTCAGAGGGATATTCTTTTTCATTATAAGATAGTCTCAGAATGTAAGAAGTACCTACTATCCACAAGTTTTAACTTTTATTAATAAGAAGTTTACATTGCTTGTAGGATGACCTATCCATCCATCCAGATGCACACACATTCAGCTCCTCCTCTGTGATGACCTACTCCAAAGTAGGTGATGAACCACCAAAAGTTTTCCAGGCTTCAGCTCAGACACGCACCGCTCCAGGGGGTGTAAGTAGTGCTGAGATGCAACAAAAAGGTGGTATGTAATTATTAGAATCTAAGCTCATCTATACTAAACCAGTTTCCTGCAGGTTCTTTTTACTGGAGACAGTTACTCTTATAATTTAGAAAAATATATGTCTGTTTAAATATCGCTCTATATTAAAGGCTTCTTAAGCTAAAGGGCTATTTTCTTCCTTGTAATTTGTATGCTTCTAAGTATATGTCTAAATAAATTGTATGCCTATCAAAGACTGGAAAAACTGAGTGCCAGAGCAGCTGATTCTTCAAGGCGATCTCCAGTGTCTTTCCCTTTGCTGTAATTAATCCTCTTCTTGTACATTTAAAATTCTGTCTAAAATATAAGAGAGCAAGAGGCAATTTATGCAAAATGTGTCTTCAAATCATCCCCTTTACTTGGGTACTTTTAAAAGCTGATGTAACGCTTCAGATGGAGATGCCCTTTCATTGACTTCCTCGCAGCTGTTGCGTCCAATTCTGCTAAGAAATTTGAATTTGAATTTGAACCCTGAAGCAAGGTTCATGAAAGACTATATGTGAGCAGTAAAGGCCGTTGAGCGTGATTGGCTGTGGGTTATGTTCAAGCTCAAGCAGACACTCAGTTATCAAAAAGGTTCTAATAATAATACCTATGAACACAGTGATAAGTGGTTGCCTGGGTTTCAAGCCAGTCAACATGACAACCTAGTAATTAGTTGTCCCTTCATGCTGAGAATACTGGCATCGGCTGGTATTCGTTCTGTTGTCAAGGAGAATGTCAAGACTTGTCTGTGTGTAGTATATTTAGACTAGGCTTATTTTTCCCCAACAATTAATATCCAGCACTTAAGGAGTTTAGGTTTTCTTGTTTAATCTTCATGTGTGTTGGCAGAAAGAAAATAGACTTGCTCTGTGCTTTATTGGTGTATTTTCAGCCAACACGGTAAATGAGACAATTGGAGAAGCCTGTAAAACCTAACCTTTTCAAAACAAAGATATAAAAACTTCGGGGAAGAAAACTGGAATTTTAAAAAAGAAACTTCTATTTTTGGCTGAAAGGACACTTCCCTCTTTTGTACAGGTTAAGGAGACAAGAAAAGCGCTCAGGGATTCTGAAAGTGGACTGCAAAAAATGGCTATTGGTCATCATATTCATGATCGTGCTCACGTCATTAAAAAATCGAAGAACAGCAAGACTGGTGATGAAGAAATGAATCAAGAATTCATCAACCTGGATGAAAGTATGTCTTTTTATGCACTTCTCTAATGGGTTTTACACTGTTGTTTCACGTACCAATTCTGAAGTTCCAGCTTCAGACATCTTAAAAGGGACTGTTTTTCAGACAATCTGCAAGTCAGCAAATCAAGTTTCCATAGTTGATATAAATTTGGACAACCTAAGTTAAAGTAACCAGTTAGACTTGAACATGCGTTACAATGCGTTTGGTACTGTTTGTTTGTACGATAGCTGCTCGTATTTGGAAGTACTTAAAATGTTTTATGGTTTCAGTCAAGCTTTTAACAGAATTTTACTACTTGCTGTGTGTTTGTGGCTAACATAAAATACGTATTTAAGAAATGTGTGGTTAAAATGTGAATATACATTCTACAACACAGTGACTTTCAGGTTTTTTATTTTTATCTTCTGAATGTAACTTTACTGCAGTGAGCTTTTAGTTGTCTTTTACAGATCCCCCAGAAACAGTTTGCGGGCCATGTGGAGAGTCACGGACCACAAGTTTAAAAAACACTGTTCAAAAAACCTACCTTCCATTTCATGTTTTTTCCTATCTTACTTGCATTTATTAAAAATAAAAGCAAACTCTAACTGTTTTTCAGCTGAGGCCCGGACCTTTGATGAAGAGTGGCAGAAAGAGATTATGAAGTTCAAGCCATCTAGGACTAGATGCAATTTAGAAGCTCCGAAGTACAGAAGTATTCATCACATACCCAAGGAAGATGGCTCACGAAGGTAAAAATAGTTTCCTACCAGAATTAAGGAAATACTAGAAACAGAATGAAAATTCAATTCTGAAGCAATCTGTTTATGAACAAACAATGCTTACTGGCACTCTGAGGAGAAATAGAATCATAGAGTGGTTTAGGTTGGAAGGGACCTTAAAGGCCATCCAGTCCCACCCCCTGCCCTGGGCAGGGACACCTCCCACCAGCCCAGGTTGCTCCAAGCCCCATCCAGCCTGGCCTTGAACACCTCCAGGGATGGGGCAGCCACAGCTTCTCTGGGCAACCTGGGCCAGTGTCTCACCACCCACACAGTCAAGAATTTCTACCTGAAATGGCATGTTTTATTCCTCCTTTTCTCATGATGCCACAATAAACAGTGTAAGGCAGTATTTTGTTAACTAAATTTTGAAGAAATGTAGTATTTTTGACTTTGAAAATTACTTAATGAATTGATAAGCTAAAATGGTGAGTGTTTTTTATAGAGAAATATGGTAGTGCTCTTAGCTCAGTTATGCACAAATGTTGTACAAGTATCATATGGTGGTTGTGACTTTTTGTTGTTGTTTGTTTCAGAGAGAAACCACTTGCAGTTGCAGGTTCCAGGGAGCCCGGAGCTTCTTTGGAGAATCTCAGAGTGAAAGGAACACACGTCCCCATCAAAAGCAGCAAAAAATAAATTGCTTCCATTCTCCATTTGAATGGAGTTTCTTCAGAGGAGATAAATGGTGCTGCATTGCTTATGTTCATATAAGTATACACATATATATGACCAATCTCTGTTTTTTGTTTTAGTAAGTATTAGCATGCCTTGCTATTCCGATCTTTTGACAACTTAATGTTCTTGAAAACTTCAGATCCTTGGTTAAACCATCTAGTTTCAGTAAATTAAAAAACTGACAACTTTCCACTTAAAAGCACTTTAATAAATTATCACTAATTCTGGGGTGGGATTTTTTTTTTTTAAAAAGCTTTGATTTGCAAGATTTTTCTACTAGAACTGCACCAGTCTTAGACTTTTTATTAAGCCTGGTAATGAAACTACTTTTTCCCCACACTCTGTAACTTGCACAGAAAGTAAATTCTCTTTTCATTTTGTGTGGCTGAAGTCATTGTTCATGTTCTAGGTTATACAGCAATTAATACTAATTTGAACGCACTGTAGTCCCTATATATATCTATCTATCTTTACAATCATATTTAAATTGTTATAAAATTCCCAGATTCACCTTGATTTTTAATATGAAGAAAAGTGAGAGAAATACTAGAATGACAAATACTTCAACTAAGTTCTCATTTATCAGCATCCTTACGTTCATAAGCTGTGCTTGCACCTCTTGTCTGTGCCTAGACTGTCAGTTTTGTACTTCTGATTCCTGGTGTGTTTCCTCTGGAGGTGGCCCACTATTTTTCATTCTTGAAGATTCTCTGTAGTAGCTTTCAATTATTCTATAATAATGCCACTGTGTCCTAAGAATCTCAGCTGTAACTGTTAGTTATTAATCAGAAAAATATGTGGGAGAAATCGGTTGAGTGGGCAGTAGTTTAATTGGATAAGGAATGATTACACGGTTTCTTCTGCTTCAGAAAGCTAAAAGAGCCCTGCATACAGGAAATCCTTTCCCCCCCACAGCTGAGATGAGATGTGTTTGTAAATCTAATGCTTGATCTCCCTTGACCTTGTTGTTATTCTTTGGTTAAAGAGCCTGCTGTTCTAGAGGAAAGCCAACTGTGTGACTGAGAACACAACACTTGCAATACAAAGACATTTTTAAGTTTGTGTGCTGTTTTTTAACGCAGAACTGATCCCCATGTTGTAGCATAAATAACTTCTGTAGACTATACCATAATAGCATTAGCACTGTAGCATATTTCAAGGCTAAAACATTCTCAAATAGCCTTTAAAAAGGCATTATTTATAAAAGAAAATGTTTAGTAAGTTAAGATTAATATTTGTTTGTCCAAAAAGGAGGTGGCCTTTAAATCCTATCTTTCTGCAGGTTCCCCAGATTATTTAATTCTGTGTTTATTAATGTGCAAAAATAATAAAAAGTACTTTTGTTGAACTCTGACAGGGGAAAGACAGTTGTTTGTTTGTTTAATGCAATGGTCTCTTCCCATTGTCGGAGCAAATACTAGCGGTAGTAAAATTATGCAATTGAACCATCCTACGGGCAGTTGAGGTAAGGGGGTGGCAACATCTGACAGAAGGACAGGCTGAACCGGGGGGAGATCAGTCTGGCTTGCCAGAACCCTGAATCTAAAGGATGCTTTTACTCCTTAAAAAGTAAGAGAACAACTCCAGGGCCTGATCTTCCATACACTGAAGGCAACACGGATTTTGCAATAAATGTCCCTGAGAATGTAAGGCCATGGAGGCATTTTCCAGGTATGTCACTAAAACTTCCCTGTAATAAACAGCAGAAAAGTTTTTCATTTGGCAACTTGAAAAGAAATCTTTGATTTGGGAGACGCTGCTTTACTAAGATTAAAAATCATCATACATAATCAATAAAACAAGTATATATGTAGTGTAAAGAGGCTAATATTCATTACAGATTACTCTGTTATGCAAAACAACACTCTAAAATGTAAGGCAAAAGAAATTGTTCTATGCAGAAGCATCTGAAACTGTAATTCTTTAATAAAGTTATTTATTATTTATGGTTATTGTTTGGCTTACTCTACACCACAAAAAGACTTGTGCATTATTTATTTTGGGCTGCTTTGAAACGTTCCCATATGAGGCACCAATAGCAACACAATGAGGGAAAAAGATGCCCCTCAGTTTCCAGAAGGAAACATACATTTACCACAAAAAAAAGTTTGTTAAAAGGAAGCAGATGGGCGTGGAACTTGAGTCTGGTGCTGGCTGGGCTGTTTCTCTGCTTCAGAACTGCTCTTGGAGTCTTCTCTGGTATGAAAACCCAACTGTTCCTGATGTAATTGTTTGTTTTTTTTTTTTTTTTATATAACATTTGAGAATATAGGTACACACTATAGCTTTAGCTATGAGATGAGCCTTAGCATGCCATCTATTCAATAGCCATCACATGTATGCTTTTGATACCAGATGTGAGAATTTCTGCTTTCATTGTGTTGTCTACTAGAAGGAAGTCACACACAGTAACAGATCAAAGAGCTGGGTTATTCTGTTTGCCTGTCTCTAATGCTGACTTAACAGAAACTTTCTTGCTCTATTAACACAACATTCAAAGTGTTATAAATTGGTACCTCTACTCCACACAGCATCATCCTACACAAAGGGCCACGAAGATGCTCCGAGGGCTGGAGCCCCTCTGCTGTGAGGACAGGCTGAGAGATTGGGGTTGCTCAGCCTGGAGAAGAGAAGGCTCCAGGGAGACCTTAGAGCCCCTTCCAGTCCCTAAAGGGGCTACAGGAAAGCTGGGGAGGGACTCTGGATCAGGGAGGGGAGCGACAGGGTAAGGGGGAACGGTTTTAAACTGAAAGAGGGGAGATTTAGATGAGATATCAGGAAGAGATTCTTGACTGTGAGGGTGGTGAGCCCCTGGCCCAGGTTGCCCAGAGAAGCTGTGGCTGCCCCATCCCTGGAGGTGTTCAAGGCCAGGCTGGATGGGGCTTGGAGCAACCTGGGCTGGTGGGAGGTGTCCCTGCCCGGGGCAGGGGGTGGGACTGGATGATCGTTCAAGTCCCTTCCAACCTAAACCATTCTGTGATTCGATGTCTTCAAACGTTGCCATCAGTCAGCTCCAGCATCGTGAATCCTAATCACTCTGTCACGGTCGCTAATTAAAATACTAACGGGCTCGGTCCCAAGAAATCCTTAGGGACCAGTCCAGCGGGAACCTTCCCCCTCATCCCCTCTCCTCTATCGCGACCCCATACCGTTGTTTCCCAGCTCTCGCCGTTCGCTGCCGCTTCCCCCGCCTCCCGGCCCGGCCGCGCTCCGCATGCGCGGTGCCCCGGAAGCGGCGGCGGGGCTGACCGGGGCGGCGGGGACGGAGCCATGCTGCGGGTGCTGCGGGCCGGCCTGGCGCGGCGGCGCCTGCAGCAGCAACACCGGCTGCAGGTACCGGCCGCCGACGTTTCTTGAGGGGCGGGACGGGATGGGATGAGGCAGCGCGGGCGCCCTGAGGAGGAGACCGCGAGGGACGCGGCCCGGAGGGGCCTGGCGAAGCCTTTGAGGGCCGAGCTCGTCCCGGCGTGGGGCCGAGGTGACCGCGGGGGGGGGCGGACAGAAGATGTGGGTTCCCGCGGCGCGGGGCGGCGGGAGGGAGGTGAAGAGCCGCGGAGGAGGGGACGGTGGCGGGGGGGGGACAGGTCCCTCGGAAAGCCTGCAGCCGCTTGGTCAAAAGAAGTGAGGAAAAGTGGGGAAGTCCGGGAACGGACAGCGGGATTGGAATGTGGGACTTGGCGCGGAGGGGCTGCCTGGTTTCTCTGAAGGCCGTTTTGCTTTATATGACCGATTTGCCATAGGTCGAGTGGAGGCCATAGAAAAACAGTTTGGCTGGAAGTTTATTTGTCAGCACAGCGCGCTGTGTTTGATCTGCTCTCGGCTAAAGCACCTCTTGCCTTCCAGTTTCTCCTGGACTCCTGCCGGCACTGCTCCTCGGGAGTCCTTCCCAATGAGAGGATCCGCAACATCGGCATCTCGGCCCACATCGACTCGGGGAAGACAACGTTAACGGAGCGAATCCTCTTCTATACGGGCAGGATAGCGCAAATGCACGAGGTGGGTTTTCACAGAATCACAGAGTGGTCGGGGTTGGAAGGGACCTCTGGAGATCATCTAGTCCAACCCCCTGCCAGAGCAGGGTCACCCAGAGCAGGTGGCACAGGAACACGTCCAGGTGGGTTTGGAATGTCTCCAGAGATGGAGACTCCACCACCTCTCTGGGCAGCCTGTGCCAGGGCTCTGCCACCCTCAGGGTTAAGTTCCTTCTCATGTTTAGGTGGAACTTCCTGTGCTCAAGTTTGTGCCCGTTACCTCTTGTTCTGTCCCCAGGCACCACTGAAAAGACCCTGGCCCCATCCTCCTGCCACCCACCCTTTAAGTATTTATAAGCATTGACACAAGTGTTGATATAAGTGTTTTGGAGGAGTCCAGAGCAGAGCTGCTCTTGGAGGGCATCGCGATGTTGCCATGACTCGTTCGAATGTAGGGTGTAGTGCATGGGGTGAGGGAGCCATGCTTGGTGGGCCCGGTGAGACGCTTCTGGCCAAGCTGGAGAGGGAGTCCTAAAAATATGCTGGTTTCCCCAATACCCCTCTAAAAATAAGTGGATGGCAAGGAGATAGAAAGTAACCCCTTTTTTACTGCAGCGTTCTCCCTCTTCCACAACACTTCAAATCTTATTTCAAGACTTACTTCTCCCTTACTATCTCTATGGTAAATATACAATGGGAGATAGGTGTTTCCTTTGATGTAGTTAAAGGTGATTGTGAGAAACAGAGGACACAAGGATGTAATTTTTAGCTTCGAGTGTGTTAGCCTGTTAAATTCACAGTGAAGCATAATTTGCATCAGATTTCTGATAACCTTTTTCAGGAACGATGCTCAGGAGAGCAAAATGCATTGAAGTTGCAGGTGCAGCTGCAAAAAAAACCCAAACAAATTTGTATTTCAGGAATTACAAGTGATTCTGCCATGTCTGCTTTTCTTCACCGCATGAAAGATGATGCGCAGTATATAAAGCATCACCCTTGCACATGTGAAACTCTCGGTAAACTCCTTTGGACTAAATTTTTTCTTTTCCTTTTTTTTATTTTTTGCTAAGGTGAAAGGTAAGGATGGAGTTGGAGCTGTCATGGATTCAATGGAGCTTGAGCGACAGCGTGGAATCACAATTCAGTCTGCAGCAACATACACCATGTGGAAAGACACCAACATCAACATCATAGACACACCAGGTAATAACAGTTCTGAATGCGTTAAGATTCCTGTTCCCTCGTGCATACAAAGAGCATAGTGCCATCTTGGTGTTCATTAGTCACTCAAGTTGAGCTAATAGGACTCTACAGATGGAGACTGGTTCTGTTGGCTGTTGCTCTTTTCTGCAGTAATGAAGCTCGTTACCTTTTATCACCTATGAATAATGGGGTTTTTTTGTTACTCAGGACATGTGGACTTCACAATTGAAGTGGAGAGATCTTTGAGAGTTCTTGATGGAGCTGTTCTGGTTCTCTGTGCTGTTGGAGGAGTTCAGTGCCAGACAATAACTGTGAACAGGCAAATGAAACGTTACAGTGTGCCATTTTTAACATTCATCAATAAACTGGACAGACTGGGCTCTAATCCAACCAGAGCTGTACAGCAGTTGAGGTATTTATCACTTAAAATTATTTGTGAAATAATTCTGAACAATTCATATAGCAGGTTCATACTAAGAATATTGAAAAGCATTATATTGTGGGGTCTGTAGTCACAGTTTTGGAGGATAATACCTGATTTGAGGTTAAATCTTAAAATGACCTATAATAAGTCTCCGTTTTCTCAAGAAAAACAAGTCTTAGTGTCAGCCCAGGCTTGCAGTGACTGAGAGTGGGGCGTTTGATATTTATTTTGTTGATGGAACTATATTTGAGCCACTTTGAGAACAGCCTTTACATTTTCCGTAGATCCTGGTAGCAAACGTGCTGTAGCCCACAGCAGGGAGGTGACATAGGGTTGGATGGTTTCTTGTTCGGATACCAGAAGTCCTGCTTGCTCCCTCCCTGCAGTCTTTCTGTGCCTAATTTAATCTGGGAGATAAACTCATTAACATGCATTAAAGGAGAAGCAACTCCCATAATCAAGTAATTAATCTGAAACCAGTTTGCACTGCCTTCTTTCCCATGAAAGTTGATCACTCTGTGGGATACAGAGGGCTGGCAGTCACTCAGGTTAAAATGCAACTAGGCATTTTCATCAGCATTGCTAGGTTTTTGGCACTGTCCAAAGAACAAAAGATAGGGATATTGTAGGGATGGGATGTTGTTCAAAGACCATCTGGAGGACATATATAGAAATTACTTTTTTCTTGAACTAATTTGTATTTGCTCACTTTTTCAGATCCAAGTTAAAACACAATGCGGCTTTTGTTCAGATTCCAATGGGGCTGGAGGGAAACTTTAAAGGAATTATAGATCTTATTGAAGAAAGAGCTATATATTTTGATGGTGCACTTGGGTAAGTTTTGAAACTTGCATATTTCTTAGCTGGAGCTACTCTTCGTATGGGTGATGCTACCTGCAGTTTCTCTTCAGAGGTGAAAAAGCCTGCTCTTTAGAAAGTTAGGGATGTAGTTTGTGCTAGGGCTGAAATATCACCCTTCAGCTCTCCAAGTTACAGCAAAGTGATTCTGCAGGGTCAGGTTTAGTGATGGGTAGCTGCAGCGTGAATTGTTGGCTACCTGCAGTAGTGTGAAGGGGTGGTAGCCACACTTGCCACCCTGAGAAATAGGAGACTTGCTTCATAACGGGAACTGATAGTGTATGTTTGGCATGAGCTTACTGGGATGAAGATAAGACGTGGGTGAGGTTGTTAAGCAGCTTATCCTGCATCCTTGCAAACTCCTGCCATGAGTGGGAAGAAACCGTCTTCTGCTAAAGCATCAAAGATAACACACTGATGTTCTTCAATGACTTTTCTTTCCATATCCATGTCAATGGTGAAATCTTTTTGGTCAGGCTGATCATCACAATAATTAGTGATTGAAAGGTTGATTCGTGTGGTATTCCTTTAGAGTGGTTACGTTATTTATGTATGTGTAGCCAGACTCTTCGGTATGATGAAATTCCAGCTGAGTTCAGAGCTGAGGCTGCAGAGAGACGTCGGGAGTTGATTGAATGTGTTGCTAACTCAGATGATCATCTTGCAGAGCTGTTTTTGGAAGAAAAGATTCCTACAGCTGCTGAGTTAAAGGTAACTTTATTGTGGTTATTCTTGCTGTAGCACTGCTATCTCGCTCTTCTGTGTCCCTATTCCCCCTCCTCCCCCATCCTCCAATAAAAATTCCTGGAAGTCATGAAGAAGTCTTGTTCGCTTGAGTTCTCTGGTGTAAGTGTCACCTCCCACAGGTGGACTTCCATTTCACTCCCTGTTGAGGGCCTATTCCAAATGTGTTTTTCGTCTGCTTTGTGAAGTCTGAGCCTGTGTGTGCCCTTTAGGGACCAGCAAATGGCTCAAAGGTACATGTAGTCATTTTTGTCATTCTGGTGCCTTGCCATGTTACAGCTTGATGGGTCTGGCTTGCTTCACGTCCCACAGCAGGTCAGTTGTTGAGATGCCATAAGTCATCTTTGTGCCTAGGAGATCCTGCCTTACTTTGTATTTGCATTGGTTACATCCATCTGAGGTGAAAAGAGCAATACGGTAGAAGGGAGCTGGAATGACTTGACTTGGAGACTCCAGAGGAAATGAATCCAGGTTAAAATACAATTTTGAAAAAAGAAAAGTTGCATTTCTTGAAAGAGGAGAAAAAATGATACATGATTAATTTTATGAAATACGTCAGATATGAGCTGGCAAACATGCCAACATAAAGGGATGCTTACAGAAAATTATTTGTTCTGGGGACGATTTGGTGTCACTGTTTCTTCAAGCACACTTCCACATAAAAGGCGGTGGGGAGGCCTAGGAAGATCAGCTGCAGCTGTACAGTCTTTGTGCAAGTCTTGCCACAGTTCAGTCCAGGATGAGATCTGCTTGGGCAGCAGACTTAATGTGGATTCCTTCTTTTAGGCTGTTCTGTATCCAAGTTGGCAATCTGCACGTACTGTAGCAATTGTTATGTGGATGGCAGTCCCTTCTTTTAGCATACTGGTTGGCTAATGGTGCCTCTTGAATTACTGCGGTGTTAGCTTTAGTCAGGACAGGTGCAAAAGCTTGGCTGTCCTGGCGAGAGCATAGCAGACCCTGTGGTGCATGTGGACCTGCTTCTGCTGAGCTGTGAGCATAAAGGTAATCTGAGGACATGTAAACTTAGAGAAGAAGTGCTAAGCTGGTTTGAATTTACTGCGCAGCCCCATGGGGTAGGTGAGTAACTCAAGACAACAACCTGTAGCTGTTGACACACAGCAGTCTGCTGGGCTTTGTGTCTTGGCAGATGGTATAGTGTGAGGGAACCGCGCTAAGGTTTGCAGGCCTTGTCTCAACGTGGTTGGGTTTTGCCCTTAATTCATGCTTAGTGCAAGGATTTGTGTGATGCGTCTTGCTGTTTGCCACCACCTCTTGCTAGCGTTGGAAGTTAACTTGAGCAGTAATCTTCTAGTGCCCGCTGTTAATAGTTGTTAATTAGTCAAAAATTGAAACAGCTACACGAGACCAGTTGCTTAATGTGATTAAATAAAAAGTGAGGTCTGAAGAGCCTGTTTCAGCGGGAGAAGACTTGTAGGCAGACTGCTTTTTTGGAGGGAGCTCCTGTTGGAGATAGAACAGCCTGTCATTGAGCGGTGGTGTTGCGTGGAGTCTCCCTGGGGCCTGGAGGCTGCCTGACATGGCACTTGCTCTCTCCCTTTGTTTTCTTTGCCTGTGGCTGGGCGCTTCGGTTGGTAGCTGAAGAAGACAAGCTGAATTGAGACATAAATGTCATAAGCAGGAGCTGTTTCTCTGAGTGGAGTCTGCTAGGCCACCTGAGTTCGAGTCAGATGGGATCACTGAAGTTGCTACTTTAAAGATAGCTTCAATATTTAAGTCATCTTCTGAGTATTTGGCCCATTATCAGTGCCTGGTTGCCTCTGTGCAGTAGCCCTTTCCCTGTTAGGGTTTGCAGTCCTTGCTTTCCTGGAAGTTGCCCACTCTGTCGGGATGTAGAGGACTGGCAGTCCCTCAAAGCTGATGCATGTTGCAGTCCCCCTTAAGATTTACTTATTCAATTCTCCATGGCTCCTAAATCTTGATTCCGTTCAACTTTGTTACAGACCTTGAGTTTGGAGGGTTTTTTAAAAAATAAATTGTTTTGGCTGTGTGGGTGATTTAGTGGTAATTATTGTCTTTAAGAAGAGTATGAAGGATTCTGTATATCTCAACTCGAGCCATAAAAGCACAAGGGGTTTTTTGGATGTACCATGCAAATGTATCTCTTATTGATAACCAGGCATTTAGTTATTCCAGTAACCAAATATTATTTTATGAAGCCTGAGCTATTCCTGTTCCATAGCAGCCCTTCTCACTTCGATAAAGACAGAAATGAACCAGCAATTCTAGAGACCGGTAAGGATCTGTCCTTCACCTGGCAGAGGGAATGGTACCGATGTGAATATGCTCTGTTGTTGTAAGAGGTGAGAGATTTTTAGCAGGAAGCTATTTTTGATAGCTCCTGCTGTGAGGGAAATCTGTTACCAAGATAAATTTGTCTATTCAGCATGCCTCTGCTTCCCACTTCTGAAAGCCAATTAATTACAACTCTAATGGCTATAGTATTGCAGATGCAGGTTAATTTGTACTAATATGTCCCTGAAGATGGATTTTCTTTCAGTGGCCAGCAGCCAAGTTTCCACTGAAAATATCTTTTTGTGGAAATGATGCTAAGTATCGCTCCTGGATGCCACAGTCATAGCATATGATGTTTGCTGAAGATCAGCTGCTTAAACATCACCTAATTTGCTGCTCTCCATAATGCTGCGCTCAAGGAACTGATGTGTCCCACGTACTCAGTGGGGCACTCAGTGACAATAATCTTTATGTGAACATAAAATTACTTTTTTCCCCAAGATAATTGTTAATGAGAATAAATTGCAGTCATCTTGCTTCATTGGAAAACATGTGGCCAAATAAAAACACCGGGCATCAACACAGCCATATTTCCAGCACTCTGGTATATGAGAACAGACATGGGCTAGATGAGCGGAATTGCTGATACAGGAGTTTTTCCTTGTATTATTTTTGTGAAGTCATTACATCAACAAATTTAAGGAACCGCACTCTCTGTTAATTATGAAGACAGCTTAACCATCTGTACTCTAAGTAACTCCCAGGTTAGATGATAATGGTTAACTATCTTGGCTATCAATGAGGATTCATTTCTTTTAGCTTATCAAAGAAGACAGGAGCTGCTTTTGGTTGGAGTGAAGGCCTCCGTAAGCATAGGGAGATGGCATCCTCTAGTGGCAGGGAGAGGTGGAACCAAGGTGGCAATCTCGGCTTCGGTAATTAATTGCAAGGTGGGGAGGGTGGCAAATAGCTTCTGTCCGCCGTTATGGAAGATGGCTATGATCCCTGTTGTGAAAACTGTAGGTGCTCCGTTATGCTTTGTAATATTGTGTGGTGCTTGGATGAAAGGCACTGAATAAGCATGAGATTACTGTGCAGTTAGTTTGTCTTGCTCAGTTTGCTACGATATCCTGAGAAGATTCCCAGGACAGTTGGTGCAACTTCAGCAGGTCTGTAGATGAATGTGAGTAAGTTCTTCTATTGTGATTTTAAAACATTCTTCATCAAAAAATGATGAGCACGGCACTTACCCAAATATCCCTTTCCTACCTAACCTCCTCTTTTAGAAGAGTTTTCTATAGTTTAAAGATATTGAAGCATGTCCTCTCACTTTCACAAATTTAAATGTGTATTTTTTCCCAACATAACTAAATAGTGTGAATGAGACATCTAAAACAGAAGTGAAGAATCCTGACTTTACTAGCAGAGAATCAAGAAACTACTTATGAATATTTTGGCATTATCGTTGTGTTTATTTTAGGCATTTTCATTTTTAAGTTGAATTTAAGATGAGTGGGGGGAAAAAAAATCTCATACTTCTCTAGAATTCTGGTGAGCAAGTTTTATGGGAAGCTCTTACGTAAGGGGTTGTACAGGAGACTGTGTGGGGGTGACTGTTTTACTCCAGAAGTAGAGATGACCAGCCATGAGAGAATCTAGCCTGCTGCTTCGTTGGCACTGCGTCAGACTCCTGGAGTTGTTGCCGGAGGATAGTAATGCAGTGATATTTTCCAGCTCGCAATCAGAAGAGCAACGCTGAAGAAGTCCTTTACCCCAGTACTGGTGGGAAGTGCTTTAAAGAACAAAGGAGTACAGCCATTGCTGGATGCCGTCCTGGAATATCTCCCCAATCCTTCAGAGGTTGAGAATTATGCTATTCTTAACCAGGGGTAAGTATATTCATGAGCATACAAAGTGGTCTTGGAATCAGGTTCCAAAGCAGTGTAATACGTAGCAGGAAACATTACTAACAAAATACATAATTTTGCACAAACTTCCAAAACAAAGCAAGCTCATCTCTCATTTGAGGGTTACTGTTCATACTGGTACTTTTAACACACATCAAATTTGAAAAACACTATTATCTGATGAGATAGTACTTTAGAAATTAATGGCAACCCTTAAAACCGTGCCTACAGTAGAGGAGAGAGCACATCTGAAATGTTTTATTCTTTGGATGTGTTTGTTGAAGTAGAAATGCCTTCACAGTTAAGAAGCATGAAACCCAGCATTAGAGCCAGTAAATAGTCCTTAACATTCCAGTCACGGCTCAGAGGTGGCTGCCAAGTCTTTTTAATGTATTTGAGTTGTTCAGATAATGTAATAAGAGCTAAATAGAGATTGTGCTAATAAATACAGTTTATGGCTTTTTCTCCAAGTGATTACCTGACCGAGTCCTCAGTGCTGCTCTGCCTCTCGCTGCCTCTGACATCTGCCTACTGGGGTAGACTAAAACTCCTCACGTGGCTCGTGAGCATTGTCAGTAGAGTTACCGCAATGTCTCTTCACTCTAAAACCGGACTTGCTCATGTGTTGTGTTTGAGCGTATGACTGATTGCTTTCACAGCAAAATAGTTGAATGATATGAAGGACTAGTGATATGTGTCATAGTTTTGACCTCCTTTTTGGGATCTGCTGCAGTTTCTCTGAGGTACTTCGTGAGCTTATGTGAGCTACATATGTGAGCATCATTAAGTCTCTGCTATAAACCTGTGAAACTGAAGGCCTTTGGGACTTTCTTAGGTTGGGCTTATGTTTTAGAGGAGACTGCCATGTTTGATTCATAACGTAAACTCCTTCTTCATCCCTGTTTTTAAGGGATTCTGAGGAAAAATCCAAGTTTCTATTGAACTCTGTTCGCGATGATTCCCAGCCTTTTATAGGCCTCGCTTTTAAACTGGAGGTAAGCTGTTACTGGATTCCTTCCTAGTCTAGCAAAACCAGTGGAGAAGCAGGGCATTTCCTGCAAGAATTGTTGGTGTACCTAAGTCCTACATGCACTGAGCTGGTGGCTTGCTGTTAATGCCTGGGCACTGCCTTTCGTTTTGGGGGAAAAGTACACGTTTAAACCTTTGTATTTTTAGTGTATCTATTTGTACATGTGATGGCTTTTTTACTTGGTCACTATGTATATGGTAAAGCTAAACTGAACGTTTCTAGAGAACAGATGCCCAGGACATTGCCTAGCTGACTTTATTCAGTTGCTTGCAAGTTTCCCATGCTACCAATATCTGACCTCTGCAGAGGAACTGCAAAAGTTGTACTCGCATTGTGTTATCCCTGAAGGAGAAAGGAAGGTATTCAGATTAATTATTTGTGATTTGAATAGAAAACAGATTGGGTCCAAACAGATAGTACTACCAAAACTTAACGTGGAACAAATTTAAAATTGGTTTAAGTTCAATTTAAATTTAACTTCTTTAAAAAAAAAAAAAAAACCCAAAATAGTTTCAACAATAACATCCACACATGTATCAAGAAAGCACACGGTTTTAACCAAACAAATTGTTTGCTACCTAGAGAGTAGCAGTTCAGACTTTCATATGGAAAGTGGCTGGCCAAATTGCTAGTTGACGTATGCCTCTGTGGGAAGGTGTAGGACTGGTAAAATTGGAAAAGAAAATTGCCAGGAGATGCCAAGTTCCATTCCAGAGCCAAGTGAAAGCTGAGACTGTTAAAAAAAAGGTTTCATTCACATGTCTAGTGTGTAAATTCAAAACAGAAATACTTCATCAGTCAGTGCAGATCATGCTTTGAATAGTAGTGGTCTTGACTCCCAGGAGGTTTATGTCTGATTTCTAATGAATTTTGATTCCAGGCTGGCCGTTTTGGGCAGTTAACTTATATTCGAGTTTATCAGGGGATGCTGAAGAAATCTGATTATATCTATAACACCAGGACTGGGAAGAAAGTGCGTGTACAAAGACTCGTCCGTATGCATTCAGACAACATGGAGGTGAGTGTGAGAGGTACAGCCCACATGGATTGCCTTTTGAACCATTCTTACTGAACAGGCTTCTTGCTTTTCAGCTATATTTGAACGATGTGATATATCAAATTTCTGCTTTTGTTGTTAATTCATACTTGCCTGTAGCACTTAGAGCTCTACAAGAAAACTGAATGATCTCTAGTGTATTATTTCCACTGAAGTGGAAGAATCTTTGCCCAAGAAGCATTATAAATTGTCTTTGAGGTGATAGCTAAAGAAAGCTAGCTGTGGTGATACAGAAATAAGATATCTCTGTATCCTGTACTTCTGGGAGCGGGGAATTAAGATTGGCAAAATATACAAAAAGGTTTCCTTCTGTGTGATTACTGAATAAAATTCTTAAACTAAAAATTTATTCTGAAACTTCTGCAAATCCTGCCCTTCCCTGTTTAAGATTCCTAAACTCTACAGCTTGGTCAGGCCTGCCTGAAACACGGTACGTTGCTTGTTTCACATCCTTACACTAGAACAAGTTAGCATCCAATCTGAGGTCTCCTTTTTGTGCTTTGAATAGAGATAAAAGATTTGCAGAGCTTTTTATCAAAGCTGGAATTTTCAAAGGACCTTAACTTCAGCTTTTAAACACAGTATTTATATATCTTAAAACCAGGTGTAGTTTGTAATATATCTTTCAGTGTTATCTAAATAGTAAACTTTTCTTTCTTAAGGATGTAAATGAAGTTTATGCAGGAGACATATGTGCACTGTTTGGAATTGATTGTGCTAGTGGGGATACATTCACTGATAAAACCAGTACTGACATTTCCATGGTGAGTACAGCTTTTCCTCTGTATGTTTCACGCACTGGAATTTACCAGGGTTTTGTTGTAAAAGTTTGTAATCGCTTGTTCAGTTTAAATGTATTTTGATGTGTATGCAACTGCAAACATTTTTTGTTATACTTCAAGGAGCCTGAATATATAGAAGTACGGTACGTGCAAGAGAGATACACACCTGTTCGCTACGTTTGACATCAAATATTATTTCAGTGTTAGTGAACTGTACTGGGCTGTTAGAAGTGGATGCCGTTACTCCAAAGTATTATGCTATGTATTTGTACGTGTATTTAAATACATCACTTTTAACATGATAGGAAGCCAAGTCTTCTAACTAGTGTGAAATCCAGAGATCAACTCTCATCTAGGAAACAGTGTTGGAAATACTGTGGTTAGCAGCACACGTGCATTATGTTACAACCTTGTAGCTCAGGAGAGTTGCCAGATTTTGTTACCCTATAATATTAGATACAAGCTAGATAAGTAAACCAGTCATCCCTGTTTGGTCACAAAGATTCTGGGTTACAAACTTTTCTGGAGAAAAAGCAACACCAGGTGTAGTGGAACTTGATTGTATGATCTCTTTCTTCATGGTCATTGCAGGAATCAATTCATATCCCTGATCCTGTCATTTCAGTAGCCATGAAGCCTTCCAACAAGGTAGGAGCCTGTAATTCAACTGCTTTCTGACTGAGTTACCTTTCCTCTGCTGCTTTCATTATTTTATGTGAGTTAGCAGTTAAATACGGAACCACAGACCAAAACAAGCCATGTTTTAAAATGTTCTATCCAAAGTACTTAAGAACACATCGATCATTCAGCATGTGACTGTGTTAGATGGTATCATTTAGCCATCAGGATGCATGTCTTTGACCTGCGTAAACATGGACTTGAAGTAACTCGAGGGATAACTAAATTCAGTTACAGATGTATAGCTGTGTTTCACCAAATAACCTCATGAGAGTAGAAATGTTAAGCAGCTGATGGGAAAATTTGACGCCTTTTTGTTGTGTGACTTCTGGATGTTGAGTTAATGTTTTCTGGTGTGTGTGACTGTTTTTCAGAATGACTTCGACAAATTTTCAAAAGGTCTGAACCGCTTTACAAGAGAAGATCCTACTTTTAGAATCCATTTTGACGATGAGAGCAAAGAGACCATTGTTTCAGGAATGGGGGAACTGCATTTAGAAATCTATGCCCAGGTAATTTGGAAAGCAGATTCCGTGGGCTCTGCTTTGGATTGTTCTCCCAACCAAGAATTCTCCTTCTTTTCTGGCTAAGAACTAAAATCTATCTGCAGATGGGCTAACTGACGCTAGCCTTTACGCCCAGTTTTGTAATGGGGTGCCTGAGCACACATAAGTTTACAAGATGTTTGGAGGTGCTCAACTCTGCTTGCTTTTGTGTAAATCAAGGTTATCGTGTGACGACAATTTTGAGATCTTCCTAGTAGAAAGCACCGTGGCATTAACAAGAACAATGCCAGCTGTTTAGGGAGGAACTTTAATTTCTCAGTCAACTTTTGAAGATTCTTTCTCTCCAGTGGTTCTATTTTGAAGGCTTGTAAACTATTTAAATGAAACCTCTGCCTGGAATATTTTTATTTTCTGGTTCAAATCCATAAAAAAATGTTATATTAAGCACTATGCTTTGCTTTAGCAGCCTTTGTTTATAATTAATTTTGCGGTTAGCTGTTTCCTACAGGAGAGAGAAATATTCTGTTCCTGTGTTTTTAAATGTATCATTCCATAATAAGAGATGATGCAGGCAGGAGGGAATAGTTACAGTGATATATTTGTTTCTTTCAAGTTGATGGTTATAATTTATTTTAGTCTAAGACAATAGATGTATCTGAAATGTTGACAAAATGAAGAAAAGATGGCTTTTGTCTTGGAAAACTTAAACTTGAGTAAAATAATTATTGCTGTTCCCTTTTCCTGTAATTAAAGCTATAGCCGCTAAACAAGGATGACTACAGAATGACAGTGAAATATTTGTAACATTTAAGAAAAAAAACCAAATCCCCACCAGGACACCAAAAATCAATCCAACCCCAAACCAAACAACTGGTTAACCCTGATTAAGCTTCTCATTTCAGAAAGACTCGAAAATGAAATAATTACCAATGTATTCTTCCAATGGAAGAATGCTCCATTTCATTCTGTTTTTTTTTTTTTNGGAAAGAGAATATGGTTGCCCTTGCACCATGGGAAAGCCAAAAGTTGCCTTTAGGGAGAACATCTCTAAACCTGTGCCGTAAGTATTTGTTCTGGCAACAGAAGTTTTTAAAATTTATTTTGATGCAGAACTTGATTACGTAGCAAAAAAAAGTGCCTTTTGAATTATCAGACCAAAGCATGATGTACAGGAAACTGTTAATTGAGGAAGGACTTTCTTCTTCGTACCTTGATTGCCTATCCACCCATACCAACTTATCTGCCCTCCCTTCAAATGCTTATTGTAGCATTTGAGCTTCTTGCGTTGTGGTATCAGGTGGTCTGTTATCCCGATGCATGTTTTGGCTGACGGCTGTCCTGTGTTACTTGAACACCATGCTGTGGGTGCCAGAGAACTGTCATTTCCCAGGGAATGATCTCCTGTGGGTAGAAAATACAACTGTAGAAAGTGAGAAGGTATTTTCTTTGCATAATACTGAACAGGAATTGACTGCCATACCTGGGCTGATTATGAGTAGGTTGCTCAAGCACCAGTAACAGCGCAGGGTAAACACTGTAACGCACACTCCTGCTGCACTGTCCAAATATCTGAAGTGCTCCTGCAAGCTTTTTTCAGCCTGTGTTGTGCTCCCTACTGCTGCGAGTACCTTTTTCTTTCATTAGGCAAGTTTTGCAGCTCAAGCATGTCTCTGTTAGACCCCTCTTACTGTTAGAGCTATTGATAATTTGGGATACCTGCCCCTCACCAAACAGAGCATAGTGAAGAACCTACGCTTTTGTTCTGCAATTAGTTAGCTACTACTTCTCGGGAATTTTTCTTCATAGAAAACTTGGGATGTAAAAGCACTACAGATGTCCCAACTGAGCCGAGAGTGCAGCGGGGTAGGAAGCAGTAGAGCTAGAAGCAGGGAGCGAGATCTCTAATTGTTCTCATTGGATGATTTATTACAGGTTGTTGCACAATCAAGGAGAACTCTTTCAAATTTTCTGCGTTTTTCTTAGGAAAACACTTGCTCAGATCAGAAAATTAGGACGGAGAATACCATAGAATCTAAATACTGTTCTGGGAACCAAAGTTTCTGCTGCTTATGGGAGCTACTGGGGTAGATGATGCCTCTCTGTATTGGTTCACCATCACTGTCCTCTGGTGTAGAAGCACTCTGCAGCTCCAGCTGGAATGCAGCTAAGCAGTCCAGGATGCTGTCAGCTGCCTCTTCCCTTTATCCCTGGCCAGTTTGGCAACAGAATCTCCCAAGAGGAGAGGGCTGTGAATGACCAGTGTATTGAACCTCTGCCATTCCCAAGAAGGGTCCAGAAATAGCTGAAAATTACTGTCTGCTGACACAAGGTGGAGACCTAGTGTCTCCTGCTTGCCTAGGGGCAGAAGCCGGTAATGCTGGGACAGTCAGTCATTGTTTGCCTAATCTCATCCCCTTTGCTAACTGACCTGCAGGCAGCAGATCTGTGACTGCCCCACCATCTGCGTGTCTCAGTTGGAGGTTACAGAGTTGGCAATCTTAAAACAAAAAAGGCTTTTTAGAACCCAGACTTTACCTGGGACACCATGTCATGAAGTAGAATCATGTAGTCAAATTCAAGATATTCATCGCTTCTTTTCTGGAAAGACAAGATGAAAAGGGTTAAATTTGGGGCTTCCACCATCTTAAAAGTAGTGAATTGGTTCTCTGGCAGCTTGTGTTTACAAATAGAGCAGATGGAGCTTAGTCGCTATAACAAGAGAAAGAGATACTGTTTTGTATTTCTTTCAACTCCAAAATTACGTTTGAGAGACTGAATGTGAAACGTAACTTAAAACTGTTCTAATTCCTCCCTTAAAGAAGCTAGATGTATCTCAACTTCAGGAACTCATTTGGGAACAGAACACCTGATTCTACAAGGTGTTAATTTAACCCAAATAATCCTAAAAAAACTGTCAGTAGGATAAGACTTGGAACACACTCCAGAGGCCTTACAGTGGATAACAAATTAGCAGTTTGTGTGAGCAACAGAATACCCACTGGCCTTTAGAGCATATTCTTTACATATCTATTCTTCAGGGAAAAGAAAAGGAACAAAATTACTAAAGAGATGACAGCTGATTTAGTTTAAGTAGTCTTCTGTTTCCCTTATCCTTAAATTCATCTGGTTTGTTAAAGAGGGTGTTTAAATGTTGCTTGTGTATGGTCCTGCACCACCTGTGAACTGCTTTCAGATTGCCATCAGAGGGAGCAAAACATTAACAAATTGTGCTCCCAGAATGAGTTTCTGCCTTTTCCTTTATACCCCGAACTTCATGGGACTTCACTGGCTGTTCTGAGTGGCAAAACATTGAGGCTCTGAAAGTCTGTTCTGAAGACTCCTGACATGTGGGTTTTCTAAATACGAAGTCCTGCTCCTTTATCCTAGCTCACATACTAAATTTCTTTGAATTTAAAGTTGACCATCCTTTTAGAAGTTATTCTTAACTCACGGTGTATTTTCTCCAAATAGAACAGAGAACAACTGGGAGAATCTATAGAATTCTATTAATTTAAAAACAAACCCAAAAACTGTGCTCTGATAATAACTTTTCGGAAAGCAAGTGGCTTTATCAATTAAGCCTGTTCCAGGCAAGAAGTCGTCTGCAAGGCCTGTTGATAGTGGCAGCTAATGACTCAGTTAATTTGAATAGCTGTAGTGAGATTTGCCAGTCATTTTTATTTCTTAGCTTAGGGCAGATCCAGATCTGCTCAAGATAAGCACCTCACTTGTAACCACTCAGAAATAAGCGAAAATAGAAAACGTTTTGTCCTGAAGTATTCTGTTCCCTTTCTGTCTTGTGACACATATTCCTGCATTCGGTTTTCTTATCATAAACTTAATTGATGCTCATCCTGTTAGTATAAGTGATGCAGCTCAACTAAAAATTAATTTTATGTGCCCCCCCCTTAAAAATCAGTAAAAGTGGGAAGAACAAAGTAAAAAAGCTAATGGGGAGAGCGGAATTACATCAGTATTTTCTTTCTTGATTAGCATTTTGAGGTGAGATAGCAAATGGCTGAAGACTGCAGTCCTCCTGCAAACAAAAGTGACGTAGACTGTGTTTTATTGAATTTGAGGGGCAGCCCATTGCTATTTGTCTAGACATGGCTATCATAGAGATGTCAAGCAGTATTACTGTGACTGATTGCTAGATCATGGTGTAGATCAAGAGATAAAGGACCATATTCCAGTGCAAGTTATGCAGATGCAAGAATACTGTCAGCTGGGCTTACACTACAGATGAAAGGCAGGAAAGTAATATAAAACCATAACCAACGTGATGACCTCCAAATGGAAGAGTCAATTTTCTTAACTAAATAAGCATAGAATACTGCTCTTGCCAAGAAGACACAGCTTCTATAAGCAAAATTTATGAAGAGTAGTGATCTAACTAAACACTCAGACATTCACTATTTGCTAGAGGAAAGGAGTAGGTGGAATAAAACCCAAATACTGGCTTAAAAATGAACCAGACCAAGAAAATCAGACACAATTGAGGTTTCTTGCTTAAGAACTTACCTTCAGCCGTACTCTAGTACACGCCACAAGTGCTTAGCTCTTAAATGCTATTTTTCTTGCAGGGCATTGATGGTAACTTACCACTTGCTTCACATGTTTAATTTGGGCAAGTTGGAACTTGGTGTTTTCCGTTGAGTTCTGCCATATCACGTAGCCGGAGGCGACCCATGCTAGCAGGCGGATGGGCTCCATTTCTGGGGGCACGTTGCCATGGCTGTCTGGCAAACAAAATTAATAACATACATTAAGCAAGAGTCATGGAGTTGCAGCCATTAACAGAACCTCATCACCTAATAGTAGGGTTTGGTGCTAGAAGTCACTCGCTTATGTTCCTTGCTATGTCAGAGACCTTCCACAGCCACAGACAGTGAGCAGGATGCTGGTAAAGGGAGAGGTGACAGTAGCAGGAGGTTTCCAAGAACAGTCACACGCAAATCATGTATAGCTTCTGGATTTCAGAAATGAGGAATACGTTTAGTAGTATTGTGATGGATGCACCAGGCTGAATAAGAGAAAGCGAAGCAGCATGTGTTGAGAGTAGGGCTAATGGCCTGAGCCCCTCTGCCCCTGCTTGTTTGGAAGGGGCTCCCATACAGATTGTGGACCACCACCAGCTGAGCTCAGGTTTGCTTCTGGCCATGGAGGACATGGTCTCAAAAATTTCCTTCTTGCCCAGACCCCTTCTTTGTACCTGGTATGTTTTCTGCCACAAGCTCTTTTTCCAGGCTCTTGATTCGATTGTAGAATATGTTATCTGCTTCATCTGTGTTCTTAAGCTCTCCTTCAAGTGTGAATTGCACATCTGGAGCAATGTTTTTGTTGCCCAGATGATAAAGAACCTCAGCGGTGCAGATAACAGTACTGTCCTGTTACAGAGTTAATTATGGGTATTAATATTTGATTAAATACACTTATAATATTGGTAATTGCACTCCTAAAATGTTTTTTCCTTCTTTATGTAATTGCCATTTTCTCTGAGTCTGGCCCATAGAGATTTGCGATTCTTTAAGACAAGGTTAAATTCATAGTATTTCTGTGACTCTACCATAAGGACAGTTCTCTTTCTGCAGTGATAGAAAGGACGGTGTTTGTGGTGCAGAATGTCACTTGTGTTGTCACTGTTCAGCTGGGAGTAGTGGGTTCAAATAATTCCAATTTGAAACTGGACGACACTGAAATGTCCTTGTTATCCCTCAAGCGTTTCCTTGTGTCATAGTACTAGGTACGAGATGTTCGGGGGTTTTATGGTGTAGAAAATGGGGGTTCCCTTTTGGTAAAGTTAAGCCTTTTGGTTTGTTTTGGGTTTGTTTTTTTTTTTTTTTACCTGATTGTCAGTATAGAAAAATCTGAAGCACAGTACCAGGTATTATTAATTGGTGGGCCCACTGGCTTCAGCTAGGATCAGGAACATAAAGCGATGGCTTTTTATTACACATCAGTAGTGCCAACTTCTGCCCACAGAATGTATTAACTAAATAAATCCGAACTCACTTTGTCAAGGACGTCTTCTAATTCCAATTCCAGATAGTACTTATGCCCAACATCATCAATGTCCTAAATAAGGAAAACATTAATAACATTTATTTTGTAAATTGAGTTATTTTGCATTGTGGAAAAGATTCTAGTTACTGTGAAGCACACTGCAGCAGTGCCATTCTCTGCAGGGCCTGTGCAGAGCCAGGACAGTCTTTTATTTCTTCCTGCTTTATTAAGATCACTCATTTAATATGCATCTGGTGCAGCATTTGATTAGTAACTCCTCATCCATTCCTACTCTTGTATACTACTTAATTGCCATATTTGGGCTGCCCGTATGATTCTGTCCAATAATGTGCTGCTTGGTTAAATATTGAGGTAAGAGTCTTGGGTTCCTTATATTATTTCGCACTTCATTATGAATTGTATCATGTCATATTTTGGGGGGGGTATCTGCAACAATGACTTAAGCAAGCAGGTTAGTTTTGCTATAACCCCTGTTCTAGCAGGTTTACCAGCAAATCCAGGTAGTCACGACAAGAGCATCCTCCTCCCGAGTGAGGTTCAGTAGCCACTGAGGTTGTTCCCTCACCTGCTGGAGGCAGCCTTGCCCTCATCAGTTCTGTGTGGAGCGGCTGACACACGCTGGAGGGAAGGGATGCTATCCAGAGGGACCTGGACAGGCCTGAGAGGTGGGCCCATGCAAACCTCATGAAGTTCAACAAGGCCAAGTGCAAGGTCCTGCGCCTGGGTCAGGGCCGATCCAAGCACAAATCCAGGCTGGGCAGAGAATGGATGGAGAGCAGCCCTGAGGAGCAGGACTTGAGGGTGTTGGTTGATGAGAAGCTTCGTGGCCAGCAGGGCGAGAGAGGGGATTCTGCCCATCTGCTCTGCTCTGGGGAGACCCCCTTCCAGTGCTGCCTCCAGCTCTGGGGACTCCAGCATAAGGACACGGACCTGTTGGAGCGGGTCCAGAGGAGGCCACAAAGATGATCAGAGGCTGGAGCCCCTCTGCTGTGAGGACAGGCTGAGAGATTGGGGTTGTTCAGCCTGGAGAAGAGAAGGTTCCGGGGAGACCTTAGAGCCCCTTCCAGTCCCTAAAGGGGCTACAGGAAAGCTGGGGAGGGACTCTGGATCAGGGAGGGGAGTGACAGGGCAAGGGGGAACGGTTTTAAACTGAAAGAGGGGAGATTTAGATGAGATGTTAGGAAGAAATTCTTTACTGTGAGCCCCTGGCCCAGGTTGCCCAGAGAAGCTGTGGCTGCCCCATCCCTGGAGATGTTCAAGGCCAGGCTGGATGGGGCTTGGAGCAACCTGGGCTGGTGGGAGGTGTCCCTGCCCAGGGCAGGGGGTGGAACTGGATGGTCTTTAAGGTCCCTTCCCACCCAAACCGTTCTGTGATTCTATGAATTCCTGCCAATTTCTCCCTCCACAGAGACAAGCTGGCCCTTGGACGAGCAGATAACCAGACACCGGCCCCGGTCACCCCCCGCCCCTCCGGCGCTCACCTGCCTGCGGGCGCGGCGGAGGCTCCGCAGCGCCAGCCCGCGCCCGGGGCTGCCCCGCCGGTAGCAGAGGTAGCCGGTGGCCAGCGCCGCCGCCCGGCTGGCGAGCCCGTGGCTCAGCGGCACCTCCATGGCGGCGGGGCCCGCTTCCTCTTCCCGCAGGAAGCGGCCGGGGCGGAGCGGGGCCGGGCGGGGGCCGGGGCCGGGGCCACCTCCTCCCGTCCCGCCCCGCCCGCAGCTGCCGGGCTGAGGACGGTGCCGGGACGGGCCGTGACACGCGGGGGTTGTCCCACCGTCGGGGAGCCGTGTACCCCCGGCCTGGAGCCCGGCCACCCCAGCTGGGTGGGACAGGGGGTGGTTGTTTCAGAGAAACCTCATATCCCGCCAGTTTCACTTTATTTAACAGTTCATATTGACGATTTGCCCCCCCGATTACCCCCTTGCTCAGTGTCTGCACCGAACATCAAAGTACTTTGTAGGTGGAAACTGTAGGTATGCGTGGAAACAACAATAAAAATTGCTGCTATTCACTCAACAACAAGCATAAGCCTAAAGGTAAGCAGGCTTTATTAGCCTTGCTTGCCACACACATAAGCAGCTTGGTTTTGTGGTTGTTTTTTGAGAGATTTAACCCACTATGATCTCTCAGTTTCCCGCTTGCAAGATGAAGAACGGTGAAGAACTCCCTCTTTGGGCATGAAGTATCCTCAGCTGCTGTTTCTGCCGCTGCGGTGTCATTTAGCTGTTTTGGTTACATGTAACCAAATGGAATAAACCAAAATGCAGAATGGGAACTTTTTCCTTAGAAAACTGCAGTTAGAGCATGGTTTGTGTAATGAGTAACGCGGTATTCTGGGGGGGGATTTGTTTGTTCTTAGGTTTGAATATACACACAAGAAACAGACGGGTGGAGCAGGCCAGTACGGCAAAGTTATAGGCGTTCTTGAGCCCCTGGATCCGGAGGACTACACAAAATTAGAATTTGAAGACAGAACCGTTGGCACAAATATTCCAAAACAATTCGTGCCTGCTGTTGAAAAGGTATGAAGTGTTTTGTGTGTGCGTACGATACGAAAAATACCGATTCTTGTTGCTTTCCTGCTATGCCGTCCATGTTTACTGACTGTCTTGCTCCAGGCAAGGAGGCTTTTCCTGTTACCTCAGTGGAAGCAGAGTCAAATTTGTGTGGCTTTGCTTAATATTTTACATTCTGAGGTTTTCCACTTAATTTAGAAGCTGCTGTTTGTTTTCTTTGGTGGTGTGTGCTTGCTCTATTTCCATAGCAGTGCAGCACTCCAAGAAATAGGCTTTTCCACTTTTTTTTCCCCCTACAGTCAAAACAAGCCTCCTCCTGTCGAATCTGCTTTTTAATGGCCCTTTTCTGCTTTTGATTGTGGCCACGCAATTGTCATCGCTAACCCTGAAATATGTAACTTTTTTTGTGACTTCTCTGAGGCCAGTTTTGTAGGAAACTGTAATTAAGCTAGGCTTCCTGCATGAATTGCTAAATATTCTTTCTTTTTCATCTCTTCTGGGGGCTTCCTCTGTGTCTGTCTCTCTGTATCTGTGTAATTTATCACATACTACTTTCAGTAGTACCTAGTGTAATCT
Source organism: Rynchops niger (assembly GCA_013400035.1). Taxonomy (NCBI): domain Eukaryota; kingdom Metazoa; phylum Chordata; class Aves; order Charadriiformes; family Laridae; genus Rynchops; species Rynchops niger. The sequence goes on from VXBH01009594.1 coordinate 1,079,594, forward strand.
TTGAATTCCTAAAATAATTCCTTCGTTATTCCATGATGCAACACCTAAAAGCTTTTTTCCAAATCCTGCAAAAAGCATGTATTCTTAAAGGAATCTTGTTCTTCATTCAAGTGGTTAGAGTAGTTCTTTCCACGTGGAGCATTCTTTCAGTCTTTGATCATACAGTCCCTTAACAAAGCAAAATCCTGAGTACGTTTCTTTTTCTTGTACTTTTGCTTGTTACATGATTTCTGTTTTTAAAAAAAATATCAGTATCAAACCGAGGTGTCAAAGAACGAGAGTACAAAATTTTCATACACTTGAGAATGGCAGTTTTTCCCCACTGTTACTTTCTTCATTATCTTATCAAGCAAGAAGGTCCATTGGGTAGATATGTGATTCCTGGGGGTTTTGTTGTTGTTGTTTTCTCTTTGAAGTTGAATGTCTTTTATAGGCTGTTGTTAACGCTGCGTTTTTAAGCTTCATTTTGGTCTACAAACAGCTGACTTTGAGATGTTATTTGACAGGGATTCCGAGAAGCGTGTGAAAAAGGTCCAGTGTCAGGGCACAGGATATCTGGAGTCCGGTTTGTCCTAGACGATGGTGCCCATCACATGGTGGACTCTAATGAAATCTCTTTCATCAGAGCAGGGGAAGGAGCCCTGAAGCAAGGTATAAAGCTCATTGTTAGAACGCATAATCCTGCTGGCTTCTGTTTGTCAGAGCTAAATTTAATTAGCTCTTTTCTATGGGTTTGTTTGTTTGCCGCGTATATCCATACATGTATTTAAAGTTTGGCCAGTTGTGTAGAGCAGAGTATATGCAAGAGTTTATAGAAATTTTGAGGGAGGCGCAATAATCCTTTTAGTTGTCCTAGAATAAATAAACACCAACAGCTTCATTCTTAACACGGGTATGAAAAGAACATTTTATCAAACTGTCTGCCTCCCGGCATTGCAGTCTTGGGAATAAAAGGCAGAGGAGCTGGAATTCCACACAGCCGATTATTGTTTTCCCTCACTGATGTAAGAAACACTTAGCATAAACCATGAAGCGCTTCTTTGCCATGCATAGGGATGTCTTGAATTATACCATGTTTGTTCTTTGATGTTTGATTATTTACTTAAGTGGGTTTTCTCTCCAGCTATGGAAAATGCTGCCGTGCGTATACTTGAACCTGTTATGGCAGTAGAGGTGATGGCACCCACTGAATTCCAAGGAGCAGTGATAGCTGGAATTAATCGCCGTCACGGAGTGATCACAGGACAAGACGGCACAGAGGGTTACTTTACTCTCTATGCTGAGGTTTGTGTTCTTCACTGGTTCCTGACCTTTTCTTTTCCTGCCTTGCCTTTTGACTCCATTACTGTTTTGCTTATTGACTAATAAGCGTAAACCTGTAGCCAGTTTTTTCAGTGGATAAACACAGCATTAGTTTTTCAGTGCATAAGCATAACATTAATTTTCAACTTGTACACTATTGGTGAACCTGTTATCTGTCTTGCTCCAGAGAAGCCAGCTTACTAACCTAAAATCGCACGGTGGCAGAGAAAGGAACAGAACACCGGTTTCTTGAGACAGGCTGGCAGTGCTGCCTCAGAGGGCAAGAAACCTGTGCGGCAGTAGAGGTGCACAGAGTTCGGGGGAAGGTCTTTTTGTCAGCTGTCTTCCTCCAGCTGCTACCTGCACTAACTGTAATAATTGCAGATAAATGCAAATGACTTGCTGTCAATGTCCCTTCTTTTACGTCCTTTCTGAAAATATATTTGTTCTCACGTGAGGTCGTATGGAAGTGTACGTCGAACAGCGGTGGTAGGGTAAATTGTTTCAGTGAAGCCTTAGCTAACGACAAGCCACCCCCTGCGTCACTTCTGCTTTATGAATTGTGTCTAGGGCCGCGGTCTCGAGATATTTCAAGCATTACAGTCTCTTGCCTGGTGACGCACGTTACTGAATTTGGGATGCTCTGGTATCTGCTGCATTCACACCCTAAAATTTTTGGGGTTTCTTGCTGAAAACACATTATGAATATAAATTAGTTTAAATAAGAGGTACTTTACAAAAATACATCATTTGATCAGTACTGTTTACAAAGAGCACCAGATTTTGATGTCTCTTTATATCATAATTGAGATTAATTGGATGATAACACAAAACTGATGGAAAATTACCTTTCTACAAGAATAGTATGCTTGGATTTTAGGTGCCACTGAATGATATGTTTGGATACGCCACCGAGCTGAGGTCTGGCACAGAGGTAAGTACGCTCAGTACTTTTTACTAGAACATATTTATTTCTGTAAATCGTGTGCTGATTTGCATCATCATACACATAGCATATGCAGCAGTAAAAGCGATAAAAATCAAACCAAATGCAGAATAGGTGAATAACCTTAGTGTTCTTACTGTTACTTCAACTGCTTTTTAATTAACATAGCTATCATTAGCTATGTCATTTCTGGCCAATAAATTGTTTCGTACTTTGAGGAAAAGATTCACGTTTGCAACTAATACAAAGTGATAGGTATCCGTAAAGGTATTAAATTCACGGGCTGGAAAAGTTGAGGCATTAAATTACAGATGTCTGCAAGTAGAAGAGATTTTTGACAGCAGTGCTCACGTTATTAAGATGTCCTTCTTTATTGATAATATGTGCTTATTGAATGCATTTGAATCTGGCGAGTTTGTGTATTATTTCACAGGTTAGGGTGTGGCCGATGCCCTAAATAAGTTTATATGTTTAACATCCTCACTTTTGACCATTCTTCTTCCAACTCTACAGGGAAAGGGTGAATATACAATGGAATACTGTAAATATCAACCGTGTTCGCCCAGCACTCAAGAAGAAATTATTAACAAGTACCTCGAAGCAACAGGACGACTTCCTGCAAAAAAGGGCAAAGCCAAGAGCTGACTTTTTTCCTGTTGAGCGCATTGAACAGTTTTTCACAATCTTCTCTAAAAGCTGGGTTGCCCAACCGATAGAAGCAATCAAGGCTGGCTGGATAAATGCAGGCTGCAGTGGGACTTGGGCTTGTAATTTCATCGTAATATCCTTCCTTTGTGGTATTCTCAGAAGCCACCAGGAGATTACAACGGAATTGTTCGCATGTAAATGCTGCTCATTAACAAAAATATATAAATGTTAAAACACTGGTGATAATTTGTCTTGAAATTTGTCTTAATCCATTTGTATTAAAATAATTTTATTTTTTTTTTTACTTGATACATCATTATTTTGTAATTAGGCTAGTTGCTGTTTCTCTGGTTTTGAAGTTTTTAAAATTTTTAAGAATTTTAGTTTAGGAGACTAAACTAAACTAACTGTGAGCTGCTGGACAGGCATGGGGGTGAGCTGTCATCCAATACTGAGCAGCTTTCTCATACGTGCTCCAAGCGCACATCCTTTAGCTCCTGCTTTTAGACTGTCCAGTTCCAGAGAAGGAATGTCAGCTTTCCCTCCTCCTTCAGAAACACCGCTAGCAGCCTCCGAAGTCCTGACGAACTGCGCAAAGTCACCTGTCACTGCAACTTGCTTGTCACCACATCTGCTTATCGCTGATGGTACAAGGCACTTGAAAAGAGTTGATGATAATACGTGTAGAAGTTAACTCTTTCCAAAACTATGAACAACGTGGATTTATTTTATGTGCTTGCTTTCTTGACTCTCTTTTAGAAAACCAGAGAAAAGATCTTACAATCTTACCGAATCTTACAGTCACGAGGGCGCGTTGCTGATGATGCTGAGCTTGGGAATCAGTTGAGCAGATCTTGCTCACTCATAGAAGAGAGATAAACCAAGGGTGTCACAGTTGTGTGAGAAAGAGAAGGTATTAACATCAATATTTTTTCTTAATTACTACCAGAAGATCTACACTGAATTTTCTTTGCGTGCTCTCTCTTCCTGACGTACTCAGCTTAACAGCATTTTTGTAGACTTCCAGTAAACAGAAGGAAGTTCCAGTTCAAAACCAGCTACATTCCTGGCACAGGGCTGTGGTTGATTTTTACCAGACGCAGACAGAACTGCAGTGCCCTGGCATTTTTTCCTCAGCCCTCACAGAAAGACAGTGAAAATTATTTTAACCTTGAAAAAATTACAGTGTCGGAGATTTGTCAGGGGCATGTAAATGCTAACTAAACACTGGCAAAATGTGGTGTATGAGTATGATGTTGCTTTGGGCCAAATCCTTCTTGATTCCCTCACAGTTGGAGCTTTTACTTTTGTGAAAATACCCAGCTGGAACTCGTTTCGAGAAAAGCCCTGCAGGTTCTCTGACATTTGGAGATTTTACTTAAACAAGCAAATATAGCACGTTTACCAAAATTCAAAGATGTCTTACAAAAGCAGTACGAATGTGAGAAATAAATGGCGTGGTTACTATTTGAAATAAATGGGGTGGTTATTATTTTATTTATATTTTATATTGTATTTATAAGCTGTTACATTATGCTTATTAGAGGCCAGTCACGATGCGAATTCCTGGCTAAGGGATTCTGCCAGGTGTGTGCTGGTTCTCCACAAATGTAACGCGGCCGATGAGAGCACGGCCCCGGGTAGCTCAGTGCAGGGATGGCTGAGGCACAGCGGGGTCTGCTCAACGTCAGCGCGAAGGAGAAGATCCATGGGTGGTGGGAAGGCTCATGGATAGTAGGGGACAGTGGAAGAAGGACAGAAGCACTACCAAGAGACTAATTTTGGGGCACCCTGGATTTAGTTTCTTTGTGTGTGATGTTTGTTTGGGTTTTTTTAATCAGATTTTTACATAGCACTCATCTGACTTAGTTGAACTCTTCCTAGCAGCAAAGATGGAAGAGAACTATTCCTCTTGTCTATACAACCTCTTATAGGTGCTACACGTGTTTTTTTAGTGTGAAGAATTCACTGTGAACCCATCTGAGCCTCAACTCGGATAATGTCTACATTGAGTTAACCAAGAATTTCACTTGAGTAAAAAAGCTTATGATTTTAGGTTCCAATCTGCTGACTGAAAACTTGGTGCTAAAGAAGTTGGTGGAAATTTTGCCTTTGAATTCCAACAGGTTTAGCTACTTATCTGGAAGTTACTATGCAGTTTCTTAACTGACCTAAGTTTGTGTTGCTTATTAGTAGCGAAAAGTTACACTGATCTGGCAAGTTGGAAGTGCCTGATCCTCTGTTCCAGGTCTGGAGAACAGTGACAAAAACAAGGTAAGGAAATGAAATTTGTGATTAAGTGCATTGCTAAAGTAGGGCCCTGAAGTGCAAAATCCATATGATTTTCTTGTTTTCATTCCAAAAAAACAATGTTTCATCACCAACTTCTTTAAGAAATTTTGCCATTATAAGCTCTGATTTCATGCTTTTGATGATGAGCAATGTTTTACCAGCACAAAAGAAAACACCAAAAGTATGTGAAATGCTGCATCACTGAATTTATTGTAATGCCTATTATTTGCTGATATAAAAAGCTTCAGTCAGTAAAAGTATATCAGACTAATACAGCTGTGTAAAATGCCTGAATTTGGGGGAGGGGGGCTTAACAGATCACCCAGCCTAAAATATCCCCCAGTTAAAGCTTTCATGTTAAATACCTTAATCATCGTTACTGATTACAGATCAACGATAGCGCAGTATACCATGAGTTATGAAGAACGCAATTATCCCAGAAGGTGGAGACCATACCCTGTTTTCCTACTTATTGATACGGACTTAATTTAACCTGCCATAAATCTTGCCAGTGGGGAAAAAAAATTGCAAACTCAGGAGAGTTTGGCACAATCTCAGCAAACAAAGGCAGGACAGTGGGTCTGCTGTAAACCCAAACGGAGAATTTGGTGTGAAAGGAGAAAAACGTGTTCTTGCAGTAGGACTGTGTTGTATTTAGGACGAGTATAAGACATGGCAGTCGTTAATACAAGAGCTGTTTGACGGGGTATTCTGGCAGCGGGCTGTTCCCTCACCAAACCCAAATGTGGAAATCCATCTGCACAGTGCACAGAGCCTCCCTGTCTCTGCCGTTCTGCCTGTTTTCGTTCAAGGTAATAGCAAGAACTGCAAATAGGCTAAGACAACATCCTCTATTTCCGTGTGACAAACACTGCCTTGCAGTGTTCTGGACTGGTGACAGATGGGGGGACAACAAAACATGTTTCCCTTATATCAATATTTTCTGAGTTGCCTTCACAAATATGAGAGAAGAAACTTATTTTTATGTAATCTCACACTGCAGGGAACGGCGGCGCCTCAGCGGGACCAGCGCCACGCAGATGCTGGTTACTGGCCGCTCTAGGGCCTTGCGGGGAGACATTCCACTGCCTACGCTCGTCCACATCCTTTTAAAGGCCAGACACTGGGAGAAGATGGAAAGTTGGGGTCAAACGGCAGCAGCGTGAAAGAAAACCCAACCTCGACCCGGAGTAATGGTATTTGTTTTATTGGAGATGTAAGGTAAAAATCAGCATGTATCTATCTCAAAAAAAGAAAATAAACAATTTAGTAGACAAATATTTCTCAGTGACAGATTAATACTCTTCTCACGATTTGTACCCAAATATATTAACTTTGTTTACAAACTATGTTACTCTAAGTAACAGGAAGTTAATGACATAAAATCAACTTGTGTATGTGTATCTGTGTATATATGTAGTCACAAAGTTTATTAGCTAGAACTGTCTAACATGAATCTTGCAGTTTAAGAAATCAGAGGAATTAATTTTGGAACAAAACAGACTAATGAAAGCATTCAAATTCACTGTTTGACTCGTATAGAAAAATTGTCGCAATTACAGGTCTATTAAAACAAGGATTTTCTCATTTAATGCTTATACATAAAGGTGACAATCTCTTTTAAAAATTTGCTCCCCTTTCATTTAAAATCCCAGCGGCTGATCCAGATTCCATTCCAGATCCATCTTCGAGCCCCTGGTTGTCTGAGGCACAGAAGTATTTCACTTTCAGAGGGTGACCAGGAAGCCAAGTGAGGCGCATGTGACATGAAACAATTTCCTGGAGAACAGATTTAAAAATACATATGTTTTATGATCTTTATACTGTTCCTCTGTTGATGAAAGGAGGTATATGCTTATGCTGTCTTACCTGTGTTGGAAGTTCATGGAGGAGGACAGTGTAGTCAAACTCAGTAAAATCATCTTTCCTTAGCTGGGCATGTGTCAAAAAGAAAAAAAATGATCAAGAACACAAGTTATATTGTTGAAGTTTAGAGTCTGCTCTGATTTAGTTGATTGCATTTAGCCTGCTTGTGGAGCAAGATGATTAGGGCTTGAGATGGCTGTGGTCGTTGGCTGGAGTGAGACAGATATTCTATGTGGAGAGACAGGGAATTAAGAGCACTTCCTGCATAAAAACTGAAGGTGCCAACTGCAGCGTGGCTCTGCAGTCTGACTGCTCTCTTACGTGAATCTCAGATGCTAATTGAGTTTAACCCTCAAATAAATCTGAGATCAAACCTGACTGTTAATATCTCCTTCAGAGAAATCTCATTCTAAATAACTAGGGAGTAGAAACCAAACGCGCTCTATCAATCGCAGATGACTGAGGGAAACAAAGCTTTGGGAACTCCTGTTCTGTATGCTGCAGGTTAATGTTCCCCAGAGAGCGCATGCCAGGTACTAGACTGACGCTACCTTCGAGCTTGGCTAGGAGGGCAAAGAGTATGAGGAGCAATTTAGTATGGAGCTGATGAACTGCAGGACCGATCTCCTGATTGAACCTGCAGAAGACAACAGATCCACTCATGCAAACAAGGAAAACTAAATTTTGTCCAAAGGAGTAAAATTCTTCCACCAAACCTGGGCAAAATATTTGTCCAGAGGTGGAGACACTTTTATGAAGAAGCCACTGGGATTTTGGGAGAAGCACAGCCATTACAGACAGCGTGAGCTGTTGATGGTTATTTTATTCTCTGCTGCTTGGTAGACTCTGTTAGCTTCTGTAACACAGACATGTAATTTCCACTTCACTTACCCACTGCTTCACAGACTTGACTTGTGCCATGAAGTAACCCAAGTTCTCTGTTGACTTTTCCCACATGATGTAACTGCTGCCAGCAACAGCCAAAGCCCACACTGGCTCCAGGGCAGGTTCAATATTGCCGTAGCTGTCTGCAAGGGAGAAGGAGTGATAAACCACAAAGCACTTCAGCCTGGCATAGCACTATTCCTGGGAAGCAACTTTTCCCTCTGACGTGTTAGTCTTGAACAGGGAGGAGAGTGATGCTAAACCTGCAGTCACAGTAAAAGCATGAAAGCATGGCAGAACTGAAATTGCCAAGAGACACCATTTGCTGGGTCCCTACAAGGAGGTGAGAAACACAGTATCTCCGATAATGGAAGTCCTTACCTAGCCGGGAGGAAAAGAGGGACTGGGGCACTCTGTTTCCAGGGTGGAAAAAATTCTATTAGCCATCCTTTGTGAATTTCCACCTGCAGCTGGGGAAGGTGTGTGAGTTAAGGCAGTTGCTATTACTTGAGGACGTTTTATTTGAATATAAAATTGCATCGGCTTGCTTTTAAATCCAAAACACCTTCACAACGTTGTGCTGACTACCGTTGTCACTAAACGCAGCAGGATTTTTTTCTCCCCAGGAAGTGCTGGCAAGGTGGAATTGTTTTGATGGTTAGCTCTATGGTTTTAGGATGCTACTGTAAATACATTTATCTCCTTTTTAAAATCCATGTACATTTGCTTGTATTCTTAAAAGTGCCCAGAATCTTTGAGATAAAGTGAAATATAATTGATTATTTGGAGGAATATACCTGGAATATTGTTTCCAGTTATTGGCTTGGTTTGGTGACTAATTTTTTGGTAAAGTCTGTTGTCCTCTTCCTCGATTTGCTTCTGGTCTTTGGTATGCATGCACTTGATAGTGACAACAGGCGGAGACTTTGTCTTGGGATACAACACTGTAGCAAGGCAGCTCCCAGCATTTTCCTGTACAGGCAGGATTCAAAACTGTAATCTTTAATAGAGATTTTATTAACCAGCAAGACATTCTCATGGTATTAACATGTGAAGATACACGTAGAGTACATATATGTCTTCATGAGATACTTTGTTTGAAGCTGTACAGGGGTCAAGATAGTCTTTAGATGGATATAAATTTTTTTCCAGAAAAGTAAATATCTTAAAACCACAAGGCTAATACGATTTAACAGAAGTTTTTAATTAACAAGTGTATCTGAAATGCACTATTTAATCTTGGAAATATGTTTGAGAGTTCTTAAGAAATAACATTAATTGATAACAGGGAATTTCATTGTATGACGCTTCATCCTTAAAAATAATCTTATGTTTCATATTAAATTCTGAAAATAATCTGTATTTCATAAAATGTGGGTGTAATGAAAAAGCAGATGCTTACAGTAAAATTGCTAACGACAACTGTCTGACAGAATGAATGGGGGGGTTATAATTAAAAAGAACACACAGCTGTCAACTCTTTATTCTCATTTTGGTGTGTGGACACAGCAGGAGCTACAGTTGCATAATGAGGACCATGCTGTGACACTGAGCTTGGACCATTGCAAAGTTTCACTCGGGCGCTTGGTTGCCTGATGTGACTTAAACGAGACAATCTCTTCAGGCAGTGAGCAAAGCAGGTAGCTATGGTGCTCTGGCCACTGGGACCCCAATGCAGGCAGAAGACTAATTAGATGAGACACTGGAGTGATGCTAAGAGGAAACCATGTCCCATGCGGGACAGGCAGGTAGAAGCATAAAGGTAAGTCTTTCCATTGTGAAAGATCCTTTTACAAAAGCACTTAAATGTACGCTGCTTTGTAGCTGTTGAAGTTCATTTAACGCACACTGTCAGAAGAAACATGGAGGACCATAAACTCACCCCGCTTTTGTAGTCTTCGGTAGTGAACTGCAGGTAATACTTGTGACCAGAGTCTGGGATGCTCTGGAAGAGAGAAGGATTCAGCCATCAGTGTAACTATAGCTTTATGGACTGTAACTTGAGTGCTGAGGAGGAAAACGAGGGTGCCATGGCTCCCTCGTGGCCTTGTAGCATCAGGAAGTTGGTCAGATGAGAGGCGCTGAGATGACCCTAGCAGCAAACACAAGGACTCTTAACAACAATAATAAATAACCTTTATATTAAGGGATGTTTTAAAGCCTTTCCTCACAGAGGTATGCAAGAAGAAAAATGCAGCTCAAAGTCCTTCACAGGACAGATTGTTACTGAGTAACTTTAAAATAATAAAATTATGAATCAGTGTTGAGCTTCTGAGGAGGTATTTTTTGCACAGGCTATCAGAGTGACCTTGAATAAATGAATCAAGTCTTGCTGACTGATTCACAGCTGAACAGGAATCACACAGGCTAATTTAATCTTAGGGACGCTAACCTTTCTAGTTGGTTTTTTTTTTTCTCTTGTGACTGGAAAGAGACTAATTTTGCCTCGCAGCATGTCAAAGCAGGATTCTGACCCGTCTGCTCTGTTTTGCCCTGAAAATACCAGTCATTGAGTTGCCCAACTATCTGAGATTCCAGTTGTTAAGGAAAAATAAGAGAGTACTCCTTGCTGATGGGAAGCAGACAGTGGCACCTCTTGTAGCACAAAATATCAGAAAAGCCTTAGAAGTGTACACCTTTGAAATCTCTCATTTTCTTGAATTTGTGGGGTTTTTTTCCTGTTGCTAACAGAAATAGTTCAGTTAACAAATTATTTTTGGTGTGGGATATCACAGACTGTCCTGTCCCCAAGCATGCTGAAACAGAAACTAGCTTTTAATGTCAGCCATGAAAAATACTAATTGACCTGAAACAGGATCACTGTCTCATTGAACAGCGTAAGAGCAGAGTCTAATAAAAAGTATTTGCATTATCTGCTCTTTACTTCATTAGTCAGGCTCTTATTTTCCTACCAGCTTCTATATTCACTTTTGAAATGTCTATATTTATTTTTGAGTGGGCAGTCCAAGTAACAAATAGCGTGGAAAATGTTCTATTTATTCAACCAATTGCTTGTAAAATGACATTTTGTGTCTCTTTACTGCTTGGTACATTTCCAAGCCTTTCCTTTGGTTAAATCAGCCAGAAATAAATTGAAGAAAATAAGTCTTTTTGTATGCTATACTGTGATTTATAAGACAAGCTTTCTATATACAAGCCAGGTCATTTCTCTGTCTTAAGGTTTGTTCCTTTTGCTTATATTACCTGGTTTAATAAGAGGCATTCTCTCTTCTCTTAAAACCTTTTCTTGCTTCTCTTTGCTACTGATGTAGGATATATTGTTACATAGGGGCATATGTGAGATAGTATGTAGAAAATGCATTTTACTGGAGAAGGGAAGCTGCCTTTTGAAGTGTCTATTTAAGTCAAATTACTGTATTCCAGCAACAGCACTGATTTGTTAGTCTTGTTTGGTTTTAAATATAATACTTTTCAGATAAACAGGAGGGGAACTGTGGTTGTTTGCACAATTTTGAAGATCAGAACCCAAAGCAAATGTGCACACGTTTTATTTATCTAAACTTGGGCCTTTGTGTTCCCATCATGCTTTCTTCCAGGAAGCCATTAATAGCAAAGTTTCATTCCAAGGGCAAGGTCGTCAGCCCAGCACCTGCCTTTAGTACATACACGGAGTTATACACTGCAGATAAGAGGGCAAATCGGTTTAGTCACTTGCTCTGCTTCCATGAAATCCCCTCTTGAAGCTTTGCAATGAGGCAAGTCTGGAGCTGGACCCAGTTGACACCAGGAAGGGAATGGAGAGAGGATGAGTTCAGACTTTGATAGTCTCTTCTCTACCTCCTCGTTCTCCCCTTCTCTCCTGCCCCCATTTTGCACATTGGCTAAAATCTTGGCCTTAAAAATGACAAGAGATTAGACATGAACAGACACTCTTAATACAGCAAAATGATAAAAACTAGCTTTCTGAAATGCAGGTTTACAAAAGAATCAATAATTTGTGGAGCTGAAAGAAGGGTCTAATTTCTCATCATAATCACTGCAGTTATGTCTAAGTTTCTAATTCCTGCAAGTGGTGTTATCTCTGTTGTTTCTGACATTATTCATTTGATCAAGTATGGGTATTTTTTTAAGCACAGTGACCTAGGCTTGTTTCTTTTCTTGTCATCTGTACCGCAGGATGAGAGAACCTGAAATAAAGTCAGCTAAACTACACTTCTGAAGCCAAAGAAACTTCGCTGTGATTTAACGGATGATGGTGGATGGGCTTTCTTCCTGAACCTTTTCCTCAATGGGCACAGTACAGCAGCCTGACTGCACGCTACCAGTTACAACATCAGGGTCTTAAAGACTGTAACAGAAGCTCTTCTATAGTTAAACCAGATCTTTTCCGTCCAGCATATTCAGTCATTTAAAATTTGTTCAACTTTTCTTCCAGTATTATTTGTTCTTGCAGTTAGTGTCACCTGTTCTCTCTGCTAAAGAAAAAAATAAATTTTATAGCTGTGGTAACTTTGAGAACAGTTTGCAATCAGATTCTGACAAAATATCTCAACAGGTTCATTGCATTTGCATGATATTAGGCATTAATGAAGAAAACAAAATCAGTTGGGACTTCTTATATACTTATTACTCAGTCTTCAATTCTTCTCAATAGAAGGATATAGAAAAACTTCATGAGTAATGAATTGGTAAATACTCGTTTTAAAAAGAATACATAATTCTGTGCTTAAGTGGTTTTTGACATAGATACTCTCTCTTCGTTTACAACTCCACCATAGCAGTACTAGTGTCCTAGAAAGCTTTCAAGTGGTGCTATGCAGCTAAAATACATATTCAGTATTTATTTTCTGGTACACGTACCAGAGACCTTCTTTGATCTTCCCAGGGCGAGCGAGAAGTTACATTTGGCATGAAATAATTTTTTTACAAAAGTATTTCTAGTTTCTAAGAAAAGCATCGCTTTTATTTCCACTATTTTCCACTATCATCCTAAAATGTATCACTGTAAACCATCACAAGCATGAGTTAAATAAGTGCTCAGGAATATTTGACATAGCACAATGACGGCTGACTGAAAGCAGCCAAAGATAAAAGCATCCAAAAGAGAAGAAAACAAGTGAGTAATTCATTTTTCCACTGAATATCTGGGTCACGGGATTGTTTTATTTCCAGGCTCAAAATTAATGCAACTTCCACAACAGATTTTTAGTACTATAAAGGCCAGAATAGCAATTTAAGAGCCGTTCATTCCAGGTCCCAAAGGAGGTGGTTTCACAATTAGTTTACACTGCTCTAACTTTCCCACTGGCATGGAAAGGGGTGATCCCTCTCTCACCCCTTTCCGCAGGTTTCCAGCTCTTCACCTCTGTGTTATTCCCCACCAGCATTTCTTCCCTGGGACCAGTTTTCAGTCGCCGGGTGAGAGGGCTAACCTGATCACTAAGTGTGGAGAAACTGACACTGCTGAGAGAGGAGCGACAGAGGTGTCCTTCAGGAGCTTGCTTAGCAGGATTCCCCACCGCAGCCCTGCTACTGTCCCTGCAAGCCCGCTTAGGTGGCCTGTGGCTTCTGGAGATCCACAAGCATCCAGGTGAGCTCTTAGACTGCCCCAGGCAGGAGGGAAAAGCCAGCAGAGGTGGCTATTTTCTCTACCTCTCTGTATCTAGCTTTCCCGAGACAATTTACCCACCCCGATGCTCATTTTACCTTCCACCCACTAACACAGGGTCCTGACTGTTGGAAACAAGTAGAAATATTTTAACTGACTTCTAATAATAGGACCATAGTCCTGATATTATACTGTTCTGTGTCAAGATGAGCTTGTTATCCAGCTGTAAAATTGTATTTTGTAGTCCAATTTAAGCAAATGTTGCAGGCTAGTTAAGAGATTACCTAGCTTGACCTTTATACTTCACCTCCTGGTTCACCTACCTACATCTCAGTTATGATTCCCAGGATAGCTTGGTATGGGATACGGCTACGACAGTTTTTTGAAAATGTCTCTCTTGAATTCTAGGATCTTCAGCTGGCACACACTAATGCTTCTCTCCTCAAAAATGTATTTTAAAGTGCAGCTGTCAACAATTCCATGAGATGCCTGCTGCTGTTTCCTAGAAGATACTCACTAAAGTTAAGAAAAAACCCCACATCAGTGAGAAGGGACAACAAAAGCAAACTCCAGCCAACGGCAAGGTAGGAATTATTATATGTTGGGCATATCACTGCTATTTGTTGCTAGGAGAGAAAAGCACTGAAGTCTCATTTTACCTGAGCTTGAAAAATCCTTCACATCTAACAGTGTTACCATACTGGTGATTGTCTCCAGTCCTGCTTCTAATTACCACAGTTTCACTGACTACTGGGCTAATAATGTTAGTTTTAAAATACAATGCTCATGATTAAAAACCATGATAAAATTATCCTACTTTACTAGATCCACTAATATACTAACCAACAGGAAACTATCCTTCTTTAAAAAGAAAAAAAAAAAAACAAACAAACAACAAAAAAAAACCCCAAACCCTCAACATTTCTTTCTCTTGCATTCATATAATATAGCATATTCCTTCCAGGAAATTCTTTTTGTTTTTTTATAGGGGAGGACAGGAAAGAAGGAAGTGACCATTTCTCCTCTTGTTTTCACAGAGCATGCAAAGAAAAAGGGGAAATAAACTGCAGAGAGAGGTTACAGCATCAAGTACTGTGAGGAAATAAGGCATTTCACTTCTCTATAACCAGTTTTTTTTCTTTAAAAAAATATATATATTAAAAGGCAGGTGGCTGCCAGTGGGTGGCAAAAATCCCTTCCCCTCCCCACAACCAGAACCACCTTGCTAATATTCAGTTACACTGGGGTTGGAAAGAGAATCTGCACTGACCTCTTACTTCTGATATGTCTCTCTACAAAAGACCAGTGCACTGCTTCCAGAACCACACACTGCTCCCAGAGGCCATGATGTAGTTCTTAAAAGAGGCACAAGCATTTGTATGTGTAAATATATGTGCACTACCCAGTAAATAGAAAAAGAGCACTTGTAAGTTTCAAGAGAAGTATCAAATAGCATAGTAGGAAGAATGAAATGTCACACCAGCACGTCCATCCTCAGCACTGATTACACTGTATGTTTACTGAGGTGTTTGCATATGATGATGATAACAGAGAGTTACCTAAAGGCTGTGGTCTCAATCAAATCTATAGCAGGACATCGTGTTTGCATTCCCAGACAAGAAGCATCACCAATGCTATTCTTTCAGTCTTGCATTACATAATGTAATACGCAAATTCCAAATCGTTATGCAGTAGTTTGTGTTTTGTCAAACTTAAATGGAAATTATTCTGGTCTGTTAAATACTGTGTGCAATTCAAACAGGCTTCAAATTGTTTTGGAACCACTGTCAACTGGGATATATGTTATTGAGGCTCAACTTCAATGCTGTAAGTTCAATAGCACATCCTAAGCACTTTAGGCTGGCTTGGAATGTCTTTCTTGAAAGGGGAGACTTTACACTACAGAATATTATTCTCAATTTTAGGAGCAAGGACCTGGATTGAACAACTGTGCAGATGCTGAAGAATAAATATTATGAGATGTCTTTTTCAGATGCCAGAGCCATGAAAAGGATCCAGTGGAATCCAGTGCTGCATTTGGCACTTCAGACTGGAAATCAAAAACAACCGGCCCTCGCTTTAGGGAGCTTCCAAGCACTAGCCTGGAGGGAAAGACTAGGATGAGAGTGCTAGCCTTAAATCCCATCCACTGTGATAGCTTAGACCCTCCTCAGCTCTGCAGGAAGGTGGTGCTTTCCTTCCAGGATCTGCAGCCTTGGACAAACGTTCCTCAAAAGTTTTTGCTGTTCTTTTGCTTTCAGAAACTGAGTAAGCTGTAAAAAACCCAAACTAACCTGTGGCCAAAGGAAAAGAACCCCCATCGGGGTACACTGGGCATGCCCTGGGCATCTCCTGACAAACTCTCCATGACCTGAAAGCTCTGCCCCTGGATCTAGGGCTCTCGCCCCTTTCTCTCACCTCAATTTGACATGTTTTTTGGAAGATAAAGGCACGTTTTCTGATGGAAACTGCATCGTCTTTAGGTGAGATCTTGATCTCCAGATACAGAAAGCCGAAGTCCTTTTCCATCCCTACTCGCACAAAGTCAATGCTCCCTCCAGAAGCGATTCTGCTGACAATGTTTACTTATCAAACTTTCCTTTCCATCGTGTGCCCGCCATGTGCCTCAGTTTCCTCTTTCCCTCATCTGTGGGAACCTATGTTGCTTTTGACTCCAGGTCGTGGCACTCGGAGCAACCTCGACCAACATACAGGGCGCTGACCTTGGATTTGGGGGATATTTAAATCATTATTAAGTTAATGACCTTTCGAGGTGGATCCTCACTTCCCCCTGAAGGGGACTTGTTCCCCTGAGCCCCCCAAGGGGGAAGGGGGGGGTGGGACAGCAATGCCTTGAGCCCCCTGAGGGAAAGGTTGGTGGGACAACAATGCTCTGAGGGGACCCGGTGCCCTGAGCCCCCTGAGGGAAGGGCTGGTGGGACAACAATGCTCTGAGGGGACCCTGTGCCCGGAGTCCCCTCAGAAAGGGGGTGGTGGGACAGCAGTGCCCTGAGGGGATCTGGGTGCCCCGAGCCCTGAGAGAAGGGGCAGCCGGACAGCAGCATCCTGAGGGACGCGGGTAGGTGGCCGCTACCCTCAAGGCGGCTCGGCTCCGCACCACCGCCCTGTTCTTTCATTATAATCATTATTATTAATTGTACTTTTTCCAGCGTCACCTTAAAGACCGCGCCTGCCCGCCCGGGAAGCCCCCCTTCCCGCACCGCGCTCCTCCGGCGCCGTAGCCGCCCCCTCCGCCTTCTCCCTACCTTCAGCGTGGCCTTGCGGACCTGCCCCAGCGCCAGCAGCGCGCCGGGGGAGGCCGCCTGGAAGTTGAGGTAGTGCAGGGCCACCCGCGCCGCCCCCGCGGCCAGGCGGCTGCTGGGGTTCAGCTCCCGCTCGGCGCCGGGCGCCGCGGCCGCCAGCAGCAGCGGGCTGAGGCGGAGGAGGAGGAAGGCGGCGGGCAGCGCGGCGCGGAGCCCCTGCATGGTGCTGAGTGACGGCGGGTGACCGAGACGATTCCGCACTGAGGCGGGCTCCGCCGAGAGCCGGTACTAATAGCGGGGAGCCCGACGCGCTACCACCCACCCTCCCTCCGCCCGCTGTCAGTGCCGGGAAGCGCCCGGGGAAACTCCTGTCGCTTCGGCTACTCCCCTTCCCCTAAGCCCTCCCACCTGCCTCAGCCCGGCCGGG
>VXBH01009594.1:1096796-1164329 GCA_013400035.1 Rynchops niger
TTTTTTTTTTTTTTTTCAGGTATTGAAGCCTCACATGAATACCTGTGTAACTTCCTAACTATAATAAGAATTTCCCCGAGAGAAACAGACGCATGAGAAACTCCCTCACCCACTGGAAACTGATCACTAATCCAGCTACCAAACAGATGCTCAATGTGTGTCGTATAGTTAAAGTTGTAACTCTCCAGTGTTAAATTAATCCAAGATTAATTCCAAAGGCTAATGCATTCTTATTTGCCAAGAGCAAGGTGGGTATTTAACTCCAGCACAGTTTCTGGTGAATCAGGAATTAAGGCTGTTGTAAAAATAGTATAGTTATGTGAGAAGACTGTTTCATCTTCATCATTTTTCAGATGAATTCATTTTGAGAACTGAGTCCTTATGCCCTTATTAATCGTAGAAGTTTTTTATCCCTTATCAGACGTCTCTTAAATTTTCTGGATTTAAAAGCATCACTCAGGCTTCAGTCACTTTAGCTTTCTCAGAATTTTAGATCTCACCAGAAATAGGATTACTGCCCTACCATAAGGGCAAACTAGTCCATATTCCAAAAATACCCCCTAGTTCCAAGAACTAGCCTGAGGCCCCCGGCACCCCTCAGACAACCTCCAGCCCCCTCAGCCAGGAGAAGTGTCCATGTGAGGCGAGAGACTGTCGCTCCGAGACAGATTTGCAATTATAATAACATGTGTCAGAACAAACACAGGTAATTATGTGGAAAAAACTCCATTTATCTCTTTCTCAGCGTTACAACGCTGCCAACGCGACACTTCCCAAAACTAAACGGGCTTGCTCGGAGAGAGACTCACTTTCCCTGAGACGCAGCTGAAATATTCCAAAAATTGTGCACAAGAAGCAGAAGGAAGCATTCCTCCCTGAAATAAATCTCCCTAAGTGAAATTTTTTGGAACCAGTATGGTCGTATCTCTCGTAGTGTGAAGAAAATGAACTGAGACAGCAGCCCAGCAGCCAGATTCCCTTAAGATGATTTTTAGAACACAAGCGGGCTTGCTGCCTTGCTATGCCTGGAAGCATCTCTTTTGGAAAGACTGAATGTGGTTTAATGTAAAAGACTGCAATACTTCCTGGGTTAAAAATGCTGAGGCTTTTTTAATGATCGATTCTATTACCATCCGAGCAGATGGGTATTAGTATGCGCAGCTGGGAATCTATTTTTATGCTTCTGCATGTGTATTGGGGCATGCTTCTGGGCTGGGACGTCAAAGAAGTAAATCAGAACAATGTGTTAAAGATTCAAACTGCTTCTCATGGAGCATTAAGTTGCCTGTATTACTGTAATGCTTTTTCACAGAACTTGGAATTCAGTATTTTTGAGGCTGAGGGAATTATTACAATAAAGGCATAATAACATTCTTTATTATGCCGTTTTCTGTGCCACCCAACAAATTTAATTGCCCTGACTTTGTTAGTGATTATGATTTTCCTTCCTGAAATATTTTCAATAAATAATAGTTTGTATCATCACATTCTCTTGCACGCTGTTTGCTTTCTTTCTGCTAGGGTAGCTGATGCAAATGTAGTCACTCCCTTTTTTCTTACCTTCCCAGAAACCCCGAGCGGTTTCTGTTTTGTCTCTTCTGCAGCTTCCTTTATTCCTTTTTGTTGCTTGTTAACAAATTCTTTCTTACAAATTCTTTGTAACCAAGTCTGAAGTACCTCAAGAGAAATGGGCCATGTTTTGGGTGAAAATGTAAGACAAGGACAGCCATATCGGGTCAGGCCAAGAGCTCATCTAGCCCAGTGTCCTTTGACAGCGCCTGTGCTCCTACCACAGCCTAATGATTGTTTTTCTGTAATACTTGACAGTTCTAGACCGAATTACAAACATGTTCTTTTCCCATTTCTTTCTTTGCTGTTATTTAGCTTTCTGTCTTTGTCTCCAGAGAGTCTGTGTAACCTGTGTGGCAGTTTTCTCCAGGACTTAGGAAAATAAAATAGTTTGTTTTCTGACACCAATCTTACTAGAAGATGGTAAAGTTTTATTAAATTCAGACAATTTCAGTAAGTTCAGCACCCAAGAGAAAATGTGCAGCAATGCAGTTTGGGTTTTTTGCCTTCAGTCTTAATTGACACTGTCAATAACTTATGCAGCAAATTAAGTTTCTTTTGCCTAATTTAGGGGCCAAACTTCTCATCTGCACGTGAGTTATATCTCATATAGAAAGGTTAACTTTAGATTATTTTGTCATCTCTGCCAGTTTTACAATGCACTGCTTTACTTAACGTCATATCTGGTATCACACAGCTGCTTATTAGAGGGTAATGGCATTTTTGTAATATTTTTGGGGGGGAGTGTTCATAAAATTTTGCAGGGGGAGCAGGCTAATTTTTTCCTTATTGGAACACTTGCCATGTTTGTCTCTAAAATTTTCTCTTTAGCTGGAATAAACTAAGATCCAGTCTTTTCTCATTTATCCTCCCTGCGATGACAGCTCTGATGTTACTTTTAAAATGAAATACAAA
This sequence comes from Rynchops niger, assembly GCA_013400035.1. Lineage (NCBI taxonomy): Eukaryota > Metazoa > Chordata > Aves > Charadriiformes > Laridae > Rynchops > Rynchops niger. The sequence continues at coordinate 1,099,281 of VXBH01009594.1, forward strand.
GCGCGATTCTCCTTAGCTGACACATGGAGGTCTGAGCAGTGCCAATTGTTTCCTGATGCTACCAGTTCGCTTCACACACTCCGTTACTCTCAGCAGGGCTCTGGAGGTAGGACGAGCGGCTGAGGACGTCATGGGAGCAGAGGAAGCTCAGGCCACAGAAAGGCAAGCAGCAAGGTAAGTGGAGATTGCTGGTGAGAAAAGCTTTGGTGCAGGGTGTGTAACGGAGGGTGGGAAGGGAGAAGGCGAGGACTGCAAGGGGCCAGCTTCTCTCACGATATTAGTGCACTCATGTGCTGCAGCTGTCCCTGTTCGAGGAAAGGAGTTAAAACCACCCTGCACAGAGGTTTCATGCTCACAGTTTTGGTGCTTTAGGTTTTGTGGGAGTTCAGGGGCTTAAATGAGATCTATGAGCTTAAAAAAAGGTAAGAGGTTAAAGAGAAGTAAGAGCTTATAGATCTGGCTCTTTGTTACACGTGCTGGAAAGCCTGCAAACCCCTGATGCCTGAGCCATGAGGCTTTGACCCCATTTGTAACTTTCTAGGTACTTCCTTTCCCCTCTTATGTTCTCCTCCTTTTCCTGCCTCCTCCGTCAGCATCACTGTCAGTGATATGGTTGTTTCCTTTCTCCCAAGAGCAACAAAGAGGTTGTGAGTAACCAAGACCTGAGGGTCAGTACGATGAGGACAGAGAACCTGTATCACAAAGCCAGGACAAGAAGGAATTTCCATGGCAATTTCCTAAATTGCTGTAGAGATTATGTTGCTATAATTTGCTGTTGAGCAAACGTGACTCTCAATTTACAAAGAAGCTTCTTGACTTGGGAAAATAAAAGCTCAAATGCTGAAGAGGTCCAGATCAGGGCTGGGAGGATGCTACTAAATATGTACAAACACAGGTGTTTTCTGCTTCCATATAATTTAGAGAATAAGTTTATTTTAAACCATGATTTTATATGTCCCTTAAAAGCTGAAAGTGCATCCTCTAACGGCCAGGCCTCAAGCTAGGCTCTGCTCATTTGCTTCAGAGTTTGGTGAAAGTAAAAATGAAGCTCTACAGCATTTATTATCTGAAGAAAAGGAACCAAAGTGAGTGATCTAACTTCAAGTGACATGTATATTCTAGTTTCTAGAATGCAGCGTGTGTAGATTTTGTTCTAGAATATCTTTTTATCTCTCATCCCAGTTAAATTGGTCCAGATTCAAAAAGGATGGTGTTGGTGTAAGTTATATGTTAATAAGCCTCTCTTACTCTTCCCTTCTCTGTTCTTCTTTAGCAAACTATACATTATGGCAAATTTCCCCACATTACATTGAGTGGTGGTTTGCATCACGCTTATGTCACATCTGACTTGGACCCTTTAGAAATGGAAATGAGGCTTGTTTCAGGCAGCTGGTCTAAAAAGCATTCTGAGGTTTTGATTTTCTTACCATCTTCTTTCATACATCAGATGCTTGTTTAGAGGCCAGTTATTCCTAATTTGTTTCATATTTGAAGACTATTTCTATATCCTTTGTAAGCATTTTGCAACAGACCTCACTGGCTCTTAATCACTAACAGATGACTGTAGTATAATACAATGAATTTGGAAAAAGCTTCAGTTTATTTTGTTTTGCAACTTTTCCAGTTCTAACTTCAGCATCTTGCTGTAGTTAAAAACAAGCCCTGTTACTTGTTTTTAAGTAAATTGTTTATGGCTTTTCCCCCACCCCCATCAACAATTATGGCTTGATTTTACTCCCAATAATTAATCACAAGAACTTATTTTCTGTGTAATTAGTCTCCAAATTTTTCACTCGATAAATCAAGCTTTGAAGAGGTGATCTCATGCATTGCAGGGCTGACCTTGGCTACAGTTAAACATGGGCATAAAAATATGTATATTCTTTTTAGTGTGGGTCTTTTTTTCAGGGAAATTTGGTTTTGGAGGCTTCTGACTATTTTTAAATCTTTCTGGTTATGGGTAGGATTATTTTTTTCAAAAGACAAACATGTATGTTCGGTGTCAGCAGTGACAGATGCCCTTCTTGCACAGTCAGTAACAGAGTTTTTCCAATGGATTTTATATATGTGACTCAACACAGACTGTGTTTCCTGCAGGTGTTAGTGCTCAACGTGTATGATATGTTGCATTTTTTACAAAAGGACAGGCTAAATGTGTCTCTCTAAAGCCAAAATGAAGTCTCTTACGTTTTGAGTGAGTGTACAATAGACAAGTTTTCTAAAAACTTGTGTATCATACATGCCTATTGGCCTATGGGGAAGTTTGCTGTGTAGCTGTAGTAGTTCCATAGGCAACTAATAGAAAAATAAACAAGAAGAGAGAAAGCAGTTGAAGCAAATAAATACTGTGACATTACCTTCAAGGCCTTTGACTTGGTCTCCTGTTAAACTTATGGGATTGTTTTTGACCGGAATTGTTAAAGCCAGGAAGTGAAGAAAAGTTAAAAGGACTTGAAAGCTATCACTTAAATGCAAGTTATTCGGGTCAGTACAGAAATACCACTTGACATGTAAGGGACTGTGATATCCATGTCCATCAAGAAGGTCTAGTAACCTCTTCTGGACAAAAACCTGCAAATAGATTGATTCTATCTGTTTTCATTATTTTATATATTTTTCTATTGCTTTTAAAATGCATGCAACATCCTATAAAAGTGAAACAGTAATGAGCAGGCTTCAGAGCTCTCTTTTAACCTCTCCTGAGCTGTTGACAAACTTTTCCAGTGAACTATCCATCAAGTCTTCTGGTCTTGTTGTTTGGAGGCTCCTCCAGTTCAGAAGCGATGTTTGATGGTATAAATCACCTTTAATCTCCCATTCTACTCTCTTTCCCTAAGGTGTTTGAAACCAAGTGTTATTTCTTTCAATCTACTGCAGCTTTAGTGTATCAAATCAGTACCTTTTACACTGTCACACATTGAAGTGCAGAAAAAAACTTTGTGAGCCCAGTGAAACAGAGAAGCACAGAAATTCTCAAGCACATGAGTATTTATAGGATCCTCTTTTATTGTACTTCCCCAAATATGAACAGTGGTTGCAGTATAAATGTGTTAGCATCAATTCTGGTAACACAAAGCACGTGCAATTTGAATTGTCTCTCTTTTATGGTGGTATCGTATGTACTTGGGGAATTCAGCATGCAATTGTGCATCACTGGGCGGCATCTTCAGCCACTTCAAGCAACTACACACCACTGATTCTTCGGGGTTTTCTTGAGGGTGTATTTCATAATAGGACCATATTACCTTGGGGAGTAGTCACAAAGCTAAGATTTACCCCATTTACAGCTATTTTTAGTTTCTTAACCTTTATCAAATGTACAAGACTGATGCCACACATGTTGTGGTGCCAGCGCCTCTGGAGTCTGTCTGTCAGGAAAGGAAGTGTCTCAGTGTGTCAGTGTGAAAGGTTCGGAGGGTTTTTCTTGGTATGGTCTTTGCTTGGGGGTTGCTGGGCTTGAGAAATGAGACGAGCTTTATAGCTGAATTTAGGAAATAAATAATGGAATCAGAAATGGTATTTTGCTAGAAAGTTGGAATGTATATGAAATGACCTAAACACAAGAAAAGTGAAAGGCCATATATTATAACAAGGGTGAGTAAATTGCAGATTGTTATCACTGTTATTCTGACATTAAAAGGAGACACAAAACATTTTGCTAACCTATTTGGATAATTTTCTTTTGATTATGGAACAGGGAAATCGTAGTTTATAGACTGGCCCCAGCAAACAAATCCCTTACATGCCCAGTGAGATATAATCATACAGAGCCAAGAATAAACTCAAGCGATAAATAATGCCTATTAATAAACTGAAAACACAATTCTGCTTTGTAAAACTGTAACAAACGGATCTTGGACACATGCTCAGGCCTGTTTAAAAATAAACAGAAATTACGTCAGCCATTTAAAGATGAAACGCTGATAGGAATACACACCTATTTGATCATTTTGTACCACTGGTGGCAGTCACAGAGGAACTCAGCTGTAAGGTTGGGCAAAGCAGTGACATTTGGTTAGAGTCTTTCCTTCCTTTCTACAGCTCTTACAGCCATACTGCCTCTTGGGAGATGTTTGGACACTGCTCCAGATCTCCAAAAGATGGGGTCTAAAATGAAGCCTCTAAAGCATTGTTTATATGAAACTCCTCCTGGCAGATCCAGATGGATCCTTAGTCATGACCCCTTGCCCCACACACAAACTATTTCTTTAATTTGTTTGAAGCTAACATTTACTCATAGCTGATAGCAATAAAAATCCCCTTGAAATACCATCTTTTTTTGACACTTGTTTTATAAAGATCCAATGTATGTCACTGTTAAATAACTATTGCAACAGAACAATATTTTTTGAAGTGTTCAGTTGCACAATGTTTAAACAAGGCATTAAATATTTGCACAATAAGGGAATGACGCCTTGGTTAGTTTTAAATAAGGTGGGGACGAGTGAATTCTTACACTAAATTCCACAACATTGTATCACAAACCGTCTTTCTTGCAAGGTGACATGTTTGACAGGATCCAGCAGAAGCAACAATTGAGAGGAAACACATTTTCCATGTCTTGCTCCCTATATCCTCCCATTTGCCCTCTCCTTTGTGACCACTGTTCTCTCTGTCCGTTGCAGCGACCATTTCCAGGGGTCTGCTCTCCCCAGGAGCCGTGGATGCTGACCTGTACGGTCCCTGGTGCGTATAATCGAAAGCCAAAACACTGGCAGAAGCACAGTTGGGGACAATCCTGTGCTGTCATTCCTGAACAGATTGTTCTGGGCAGACAGACCTAAAAGGTGATCCTAATTTTTTTTTTTTTTTTAATAATTTCTGATATCTCTCAGACAAAAGATGAAACACACAAAAATGTTCCTCATTGAAGGGTTCTCTTGATTAGTTAAGGATGTTATTTAGGCTGGAAAATAGGTAGAATTTATTGTTAATTCTCTGGTAAGAAGAACTCTTGTTGCAGGGAAACTTTTCAGAGATTAATTGATTTACTTGTGGCATTTTGTCTTCACATACTGAATTTTGTGCTTTTTTTTAAGATTTGCTCAAAGTTAAATACTGTAATCTGTATTTCTGTTAGCAGATATATTACCCAATTTTCATCTCACGCCTATAAAGTGGTGTGATGACAATTTGCAGGTCTCTTTTACTCTTCTGCAGGGTCTTCTGGAACAGATCAACCACCCTGATAGCAATAAAGGCAGATTACTCTTCAGGAGTTTCTAAAGCCATCTCACAGAACAAATCAAAATCTGTATTATGATTTTTTTTACATTGCGAGGTTCATATTTGGTTATTGTAGATACTGCTTATGTGACTTAAAAAATAAATTGGAACCATATTTTTTACACTGACCATTAGATGAATATGGAATAAAATCATTAGAGCTATTGTCTCCAGTCCTTTAAGTAATTTATACATTTAATATCTCCTTTATGTACTAATGAATGGTTTGTTTTCTCAGCACGTTTCTCATTGGTCAGTGCAGTTTTCTTATCACTGCTCCATCTCTCAATAATCTCATTTTCTCGGTTCTGATTAGGAATAATTCCTTCTTTGTTCTTTTCTGCATCACTGTATGTTCCCAGAACTTCTGAGAAAATGATCTTTTTTTCTTGATTAGTCATACTGTTTTGACAAATACGTACTTGTTTCCTCACGTAAACGTATAAGAACGATTGTGTTTATTTCTCCACATTGCGTAGTTGGGCTTAGTCAGCAGGATGATGGTGGAGTCAAAATGAAAATCTCTCTGTTAGATTTAAGGATTAAAGGAAATAGGGAGAAAGAAGATCTCTTAGAAAGCGCAGATTTCAGTGTGGCCAATGTGGTACTTTTCATGAGCATTCTAGTCACTGAAACACTGTTTATACTGAAAAAAATCCAAGTGACAACTGAAAGCTATGATCTCAGCGGCAGCTTTGATCCCATAGTAAGACTGACTAAAAGACTTTCAGTCGTTTAAAGTAGAAGGAAAAGACAGTTTGTGAAGAACAGTGGAGGAGCACTAAACAGTAATTTTCAGCTACATTAACTCCAGTTGGAGAGACTACAAGGAGAAAGTTCTTCAACTTTCCTTGCTGTTTAAAGTGAGCTTGTGTAATCTGGCAAACCTCCACCGCCAGGAGCTGAATGCTGTACAATGGCATCACGCTACAATGGGGAGTGAGCTGACCACTCGTGCGGTCACTTTTCACTATGTGCCATTTTAAAAATGGGTTTTATGCATTTGGTCAAAAATGCTTGATGATCTGAAAGGTCCCTTCCAACCTAGACAATTCTATGCTGAAATAGGCACATTGATGTTTAGCATTTTTCCTTCTTATTAAGAGCTTCTATGAGAAATAGAGCAAATGAAAATGGGAAATGTTTAATGTCATGTAATAGTCTAAATGGTAGTTCCAGTCTGGGAAACTAAGCATTTGGTACATTCAAATGTTGGATATATTTTATCAGATTTTTTTGGAAATGTACACCCTGATCTCTAATTTTACACATCAGCAGACTGTTAGGTCAAGAGCTAAGAATTTTACAGATTTTTACCGATATTTTACTGGTGGGGAATGTGATATTTAATCAGTTTCCCTGGAAACAATTGGCATATTATTATAGATCAGGAGATGTTAATGCTCATCTCCAGCACAAACCAATGACTTGGTCTTGGGGTGGTTTTTTTTTCTGCATATCTAGATCTAGACATAATGCCATTGAACAGTCACTGGGTTTCTCCTGCAATTTGTGGAACACATTATTTTTCACCTGGTCACCAGCCTTTCTAGCTGTTTGTTATTACTAGCAAAGTGCCTCTAACCCATTAGCTAAGCTTCTCCTGACAGGATGTACAGTGTGATCTGGGAAATTATTCTGCTGTTTCACTAAATCAAATGAAATGTCAGGGATTTGGATGTGATTCCCTCCAAAGTCTTTAAGAAAATGCAATTTATGGCAGAAAACAGATTAATATTTTATATTTTACAGATGCAAATTTGACATTTTCTGTTGGAAGATCTCTGGTTCTCCCGCTGACACTAATACATTAGCAATGAAACCTTGGGATAGGGCAAGTTCTTATCAGAAGTTGTATGCGATGCATCAAACAAAACTCTTCTCCACTTTCCTTTTATGGGGAAGTTGCTTTTTAATGTCAGACTGTGTGTACTGAATCAATGTTAGCGTGAGATGTGGGGTTTGGGTTACAATGTAAAACTATGGTCAGGATGGTTTTGCTAATTTTTTTAAAGAAAAAATGCATTCACAATTGTGGAATTTTATTCTTCCTGGTTTCTTTGTTATTAGGTGTTATTATAATGTACTAAAGTATTTGTATCGAGATCTCAGATGAAATGATTTGCTGCCAGTTTAAGAGCCTGATGCTATAACCTTCTATTATACAGGACTGGGCTTCAGATCTGTAATACATTCATGCACAAAACATATTGCTACATGGATATGAAGCAAAAATACATATATATTGACAGAGGTCTAACACATGCCATTGAAGTACTGCTGTGAATATTGTGTTTAAGATTTCCTTCCTGAATCCTTGATTGCATCCACCCTTTCCTTTTGAAGGAATTTTTAATTGAGGGTAGTATTCCATTCGTGGTCTTGTCCAAACAAATCTAGAAGATTTAAGGGAAATTATTGTGTAAAGGAAAAAGAGGGAGAACTTTTACTTTTTTATGTGTAAGACATGACCATTGCAGAGTGTTCCATGCAGATAGCTCAAACCCATGCTGACATTTTGTTTTGACTTTTTTTAAATAGTCCTGGCTGACCTTGCTTCCAAAGGTGAATGTGAAAAACAATAGGAGGGCAGCGAATGCTGAGCATATTTAAAGCACAATAATGGGAAATGCTGATGACCTCCCATTGCCACCAAGTCCTTTTCCTTCCCCTGGAAAAACCTATGGCTTGTACCCACCATTGCGCTACTGGCCCCTGGTTCCATAAGCCTCTTCAATAAGGTAATTGTTATCAATATTGAAAACATATATATTCTAGTGGTAACATTTCAAGGGTACAATAAAATCGCATCGCAACAGGACTAAGATAAACTTTTATAAATTATGCATAATTTGCTGCTTATGATAGACACAGGCTAATTTTTAATTGCAGATTTCTCTCAGTAGCGTCTTCCAGTTAAATGTCTAATGAATGCTTGGTTAAGTACTATTAGTGCTCACTTTGAATAAAAACATTGCTGGTTGTAAACTTGGATTTGCCCTCTTCACATTTTTGGGAAGCAGGACATTAGGTTCAAGAATTCTGCTACACGTTGGCTTCTGTACAGTAATAGATCAATTTTAATTGTAATAACTGGACTTTTGTACTGACTTGAGTTAAAGTGAAAGTGTTTTCCAAATCAACTTGATGTAGCAAAGTCATGATTTAATTTGAGAAGTTGAATACAAGTTCCTTTATTACTCTGGTTTCTGTATATTCTGCTATGACATAGTCTAGAGGCTTACTTCAGAAGGTTAAACATGTATTTTTAATTGTTATAACTTTGCCACAATGCACAGATTGCAGACAGAGATGGAGAAAAATACTTTCGTAGTAGCTAAGGGTTTTCAGCAGTCAGCGCTTCGCCCTGTGCAGATTGCAAACGTGAGCTTGCACAGAGAAAGCACAGGCAAGGCAAAACGTGTTCATGGACAGAGAGGAGAAGGCAGGGGATTTTATAAAGCACTCATGAGAGCAGTGTCATTTTGGCTAGTAATATATCACTGGAGACAGCAAAAGCTGAGAGGATGGTACTTTTAACCCACGTTTCCTCATGGGCATAAATGCGATCCCCATTTTGCACTCTGAACATTTGTCAGTACAGAAGCCTACAGATTAAACCTCGAATTACTCATGCAGAGCTCTCATTCAGCCTTCTAGGTGGAGCCCAATCTAATTATGTGGTTTTGTAGTATTAAATCGGCGTAGTGTGACCTTGTTAAAAAAAAAAAAAAAAGGTCTCAGTTGTGCAAGTGCCTCATTGTGAACACTGGCACTGCTTGGGCGTCTGGTTGTAGTGGCAGGGTGAATTCTCAAATCTGCACGTGTTTTACTATAACTGAGGAATTAGGAATAAAAAGGCACAAAGAAACTCGCTGCATACAAAAGTAGAAGAAAACACCTCTATCTGGTTTTCACAAGAGATGTTACAAACTAACTTCTAGTGTAGACAGAAAATATTTTTCTGTATGCAACTTTGCAATTATAGAGAGAACCAAAATCTAATGGAATAGATTTTATGGTTTAGGTATTTATTTTTAATGAAATAATTTTTTCTAGCCTTCTGGAGTCTAATAAGCAACTTTGCATACTTGTAGTGAATGCAGGATTTTAGAAGGAGCAGTGTAAATTTGACTTAGGCATAAAAACTTGTTTCTTAACAAGACACTTAAAATGGAGGGGGTTTAATATTAATATTTCACTTATGAAGGCAGCCTATTGATTGAAAGAGGAAATGCCTGGCAATTCCAGTGGAAGAGTCATAAGCACCTGCCCTAGAGTCAAACAGATTTTTGGCAGGAATGGACTAACTGCTCATGGTAAGTGTGGTAGAAAACATTTTCTTATACAAACAACGAAGATACCTGAAAACCAATGACTGTATCATGATGTGACATCACTGAAATTAAGGCAAGTTTTAAATGAGCTATAGAAGGTAACAGAAATCTGCAGCTATATTAAGAATATATGAGATGGTGTAAGATCAACACCAAAAATCACAGACGGCGGCATGGGAATCAACTTGGGAAGTCCTGTAGCCCATCTCTCACTGATTGACTCTCCTGAGAATAAAGTTGATTGTTTATCATGGGGAAAAAACATGTTTTTGTCAGGGTAAAAGTTATAAAAGCCTCAACTTACAATATTGTACCTGGTCTTGGCCCACAGTTTGTGTGACTCTGGTTGCATATGTGTGTGTGCACATGTTTGTAGACATATATCTATGTATATATCAGACACTACAGATATTAATTGTCCAATCTGTAGGTAGCTATATCTGTTTATGTTCTTTGTTAGACACTGTACAATTATACCTGACAATACAATTCCTCCCTGTTTTGTTCATGAGGTTTCTGCTGTAAGGACTATGAAAATGTTCTTTTCTGAAAGCTTGCTTTCAATCACAGGGTCACCAGAGAACTTAAGAAGGGAACAAAATGTTAGATACAAAAGCAAAGGTATGATCTAACCTATTGAGATATTTATAATCCATCCTGAATACTAGCATATAATACTTTCCACTAGTTCTGTGAAGTGTTAGGAATTTTTAATTTTTTTTCCCCCTTTCAGTTATACTTGCTGTGTTTCCATCTGCCAGAAAAATAAAGAGGGAGCATGAGTTTAGGACAGTCTTGCTTAGAACAGTCATGCTGACACTTTAAGCAATTCAGGTTTCCTTGATCTGTCTAATTAAATAAAAACACAGAATTGAAAAAGATGTTGGATATTTTTGCATTTTTCTGAAGTAGGCTGTAGTAGACTTTTCTCTTCTGAAGTAGACTTTTCTCAGACTAAAACAAAGACGACCTGTTCATGAAGCCAGTGTGTGTCCAGGGTCTGAAGCAGCTTTGCAGTTTTTGATCAGAAAAGGAGTTGCAGGCATTAACTCCTCGCTTTTACCCCTGTTTTTTCTTGCTTATCCCGTAGCTGAGAGGTGATGAGAACAACCAGCAGCCCCTCAGGTGGGAGTGCAGGAGCATCCCATGAGCCCTAGGAGTGAGCTGCTGTTTGGGAGCTGGACTTTTGATGAACCTTTATTGGGCTTTATGGCTTATTCTAAGGCAACAGCATCAACAGTAAACTGTCACTTCGGGGCCAACATTCAGTGCTAACTCAGAGAAACTGCAGGATTGCTGGGGCAGATATTAATAGTAAGCATACAAAATAAATCTTGAAGGAGGAGCATATCCTAGTTTAACAATGCCTGGTTGCTAAATCTACTTGCTGAGTACTCGGTGCACGCATAAATGAGAAAAGCATTGCAACAGCACAAAGATATTCTTGCAAATTCAACACATCGTGCTGCGTCAGCAAGATTGTTTTACTGCCGGACACAGTCTCTTTTCTTACAGACCCCCCTGCCCAAACTGTGACTAAGCTAGTTGCAAGATCGAGGTGGTACTGTTGTAGGCAGAAACGTGGTTGTAGGCTTCAGCAAAGGTCCCCCCCCCCGGCCCCCAAGGAGCCAATTATGACATTTGGAGCTTGTTTATTTTTCTGACTTCCTTGAAGACATGTGTTGTGAGCAGTGATTCATCCAGCAGTTCTTCCCAGTCCCGTGGGACCTGTGAAAGGGTTGTTTAAAATTGCTGTGTTTCTTTTCCATTTCCTGGAAGCACTCACTGTTTGGGGCAGGTTGCTGGGCTACATGCTGCTGCTGGACGCCTTTCACAGCCGTGCTGGGGCCAGGGCTGGCTATCGAAACATTATCTCCTGGGTGTAATGTCCGTGACATTATCTCCCTGAGAATCCCAGCCCTTCAGTTTTGTAGGAAAATTACTTTTCCTATGGGGGACACAGGGTGTGAGTCTGGCTGTGGGAAATATTCCCAGGGAATAAAGGCTGGGAATATGCTGACAGCAGCGTTGCTCTTTCAGGTGTCAGTAGAAGAAACTTACAAAAAACCTTCAGTCTTCCTTGTTGAGCAGAAAGTGCAGTAAAATGGGAGCCAGTGCTAGGAAAAACTGGATTGGAAGCTGAAATGATGTTGGGACAGATAGAGATGGAGGCAGGAGGGTCCTTCATGGAAGATTCCTATAAAAAGTCACACTTGTGTCGAGGTGTTCATTACATTCATGGAAAAGCAAAGTCTAAACCCCGAGGCTGTATTTTCTGCTAAGGCATCTTTTGCAGACTTGTTCTCGCAGGGTTATTGTGACGAGTGCAGGGTTCCTGGCTTTCTTTTTTTTTTTTTTTTTCCTGTGGAGCAAAATAATTTTCAGCAGCAAGTAAGTAATGCTCATTTCACCTGCATCCAGGCTGTACCCGAATGCTGTGTGTCACGTACACCTTGTCTAAAGCATTGCTGCTGCCTGGGGATCAGTGCTCCATCCTACCCCTCACCCTGGGGATTTTTGGTGCCGCAGCTCTGCCTGGGCTGATGAGCTTCCTAGTAATTACCAAATTACCAATCTTGTCGTGGTAATAACCACCAATGTGATTTGATTTTGGGACAGCTCTTCACAAGGCTTACAGCAGATAGAGACCCCAGGGTGCTGGAAATGTTTTCCACTTTGTCAGTCAAAATATTTTGGCATGTGTAATACTTTTAATAAACATAACGGATCTATTTGAGCATACTAATATACCAAGAAGAATTTGTTCAATGCTCAGCAAGAAAAGCAGAGCTGGGTGTAGTAACAGGCAGCCTTTAAAGGAATAGAAAACTTGAAAACATACATTTTAGGCAGAAATTTATACAAAGATGAAGAATTATGATTAGTTTGCAGTGTGACTTTGGTACACGTGAACTGACTTTGGAAAATGAGATTTTTGACTTCTAAGCAGTGCAGATTTTGAACACCTGACTATCAAAGTTATGTTTTTCTCAGTGTCAATAGTTGTGACATTTGTTCACTAAATCATCTAAATCTGAACGGTAGAATATCTAAATCTTATTCAGACGTTCAGGTCTAGATCCTCAGTCACACTGAGGTGCCTTTCAGGATCCAGGACTAAATTACTGGAGAAAAATGTAATCTTTAAGAAGTATATACACGCTACTCCAGGTTGATGAATGACAAGGGACAATGCAACTTTTAATGAATTCTAATGACATTAAGAATGTCATTGCAAAATGTTCCTTTTTTGAAAAAAACCCATATGATTGTGGCTCCTTTGTGAGGTTAGCCCTCTGTCTGCAGCTTGGCTGCAAGAGGAGAAGGAAGCATGGACGCTTTGTGCTTGCTGGTGTCACCCCTCCTCCACAGCATGTCCCACAGCAGGGTTTAGATGCGAGTGCCTTGATCCACCCCTCTCACCTCCAAGGAATCTACTGACTCTCTAATTCCCTGGAATAATCAGATTTTAAGAAGTTATAAAAACACTAATTGTTTGTTTCTTCTCTTTTTGTAGTGATGTAAACACTCCCATGCAGCACAGAAAAGCCATCCAAAATAACACAGTCGTGCTTGGAAAGACTCCGAGGGATGCATTCCCCAAAGAAATTAAGAGTCAGTTCTTGTTCACCAGTGGGTTATATGTAAATTGGGTAGCAGGGCATTTAATTGGAGATCTCAGTGCCTAAGTCTGTCCCAAAGAACTTATTGTTTAGAGTGTAACTATAAGCTGGAAGAAGTGTGATTTTATGCAGTTTGCCAAGGGAAGCAAACACTCCAGATCTTGTGTGGGGGCCAGGATGGGATGTTATTACTTGGTGTCATTCTCAAAAGCAGGACTTTTATCTGTTCCCTTTCCTGAATTCAGTTTTCTCTTTCCATTTTACATTCCCTATAATTTTACAAAGCAGTATGCTTGGCATTTGTTTTTAGATGCTAGATATTTGAAAAAAAAAGTCACAGCAGTTCACTGCCTTGTTGTATTTTATTTGAATGCCTTGTGGTTGTGGATCTCGTTATAGATATGTCACATGAACTGACTGCTCAAATTTCCTGAAAAAGTTTTGCATTTACTTTCCAGATAAAAGAAGAAAAGAAGGAAAACGTCTTTTTTTTTTTTTTTTTTTCGTCGACGACTTCTAAACTAAGACTTCACCTAAGGGTTACTATGCAGACACTGGGCTAGACCTGTGTGAGGAAGGCATTGGATGTGCAAGAGAACTCGGAACAGGGAGCTGGTGTTCACCCAAGTTCTGCGCAGGGTGCAGAGCCTGTGGGCAGGGCAGGAAAGGAAGCTGAAGCTGTTCCTCATGGAGCATGCAGTCATTTACACATGGAGCACCTGGGACAAAGGGAATTCCATCAGCTCGGGATAGGTAAAGCCAGTACAACCCCTCCTAGGCTGATGGCAACAGCGGGGATGTTCAAGGGACAAAGAGGAGTGCTTAGAAGTTTCCCTTCCCATGTAGGTGACCCCAAGGTGTGAGCTCTTTGCTGAAGGTTAGCTTTCTCTTCAATCTTGGGCTCTGTTTAAAAACAGCAAACAACTTGTTATAGCTCGGAAGGGTAGCTGCACGTCTGAATGGTGTGTAATCAAACCAGAGTCCACAGGAGATGGCCAAAGCCAGTTCAGTGTAGCGTGATTTGCCTTGCTCATCCAAATGAGATCATGGTTTACACATCCAGTTACGGTAATTTAAGTATTAACTTTATTGGGAATTTCGTTCCTGACGGAAGCAGGGAGAGGTAAGGTTGCAGCCTTCCCACGTCAGTGGGATCAGTTTCTTGTTGTGTTGCCCTACTGCTGATGATGTAATTTAAGATTTGCAGATGTAATTTAGGATTTGCCTAAACAGAAGTTAATATATAAATAAAACAAGTTGTAAGTGAAAGGTTATACAAGCATAGCATAATTTCCAATAAGAACCATCGCAGAGCTTTTGCTTCAACCATTTGCTTACACCCAAATAAGTTTATTTGCAAAGAAGTCTTTGTTCTTTTTCTCATTTCCGAAAGGAACCACCCAGAGATCAGGAACAAATGTGCTTTGCTGCTCAGGTTGCAAACAGGTGCCACGCACACAATGATTTTTCCCCATCTGCATGAGTCAAGGAAGGACACCTCGCTTGGCAGTGGGGTGAGGAGTGCCTGCCCTCTCTGCTTAGCCCCAGCCCTGGATGGAGCCCGGGCAGTTCCCCAGCTCTGGATGCCATGCGGGAGGGAGGGGAGAGGGACCATGTCTTTCCGCCAGCTGGTGCACAGGGCCCTTAGGGCTAGGGCGTTTGCTTCTCCAGGCACTCACCTGTGTCTCTAATGTGCAACAAGGGTACTGAAAAACTTTAGACAGAGATATATACAATATACACATACCATCTATGGGCATACTTATAACAATATATGCTATATATTCAAGGCATACAGTATAGACGATGAAAGGATGCATGCATGCCACTAAATCACCTTCTCCACCCGTCCCTGTGTTGTAGAAAGAAGGTGAGTCCTGTAGAAGAAACAAAGTGTCTTAACATAAGGTAGAATTTTCCATGCTAACAAAGCTAGAATGACCCTTCATTGAAACTCTGGCCTTTACTCACGCGTTTACTCACTATTGAGTACCTCCGTGTACAGCAATCATGATATGCCTATAGTGCCAGGAAACGTTAGTGTAATATTTCAGTTAGTCACCCATATAACTTGTATTTATTCACTTGTCATTTATGTAGAAGAACCTGAACCTACTTGATTTTTTTTTCTAATGCTATGAATAATATTTATGAAGTGGTTTGTACTTCAAACCCACAAGGTAGTGAACTCCGAGATATAAAAATGCAAAGACTTGTAATCTCTAAGGAATGAAAGTGTGAAATCAAGTGTTGAGCAAGATGCTGCTAAAGGAAACAATATATTTTCTGAATTATATTACAAGTGATTTTCTTGCTGTGCAAAATAATTTTTCATTCACTCTTTGAAGGAAAGTAAAAAAGAAAACTGTGTTTCATTCCCCTCTCCAGCCCCTTATTTTAAGAAATGCTTAAGCAGAATATCTTGTCCGTATTTCATTTTTGATCATCAGGTTGGGAAACTTTTTCCTTCCCTTTCCAGGTAGATAAACTGCTAGTTTCCAATTCTTTGCCAATGAGGAAAGAATTACGCTTTTTAAAATTATTTTTTCTCCTCTTTTTTCTTCTAAATGAGAGCTTTTTGTGCTGGGTGTCAGGGTGTCTCCTGGCATAACAATTGCTGGCTAAGAGCGTGTGTAAAGCAGGGCAATGGTTATCAGGGTGTTGTCAGGAAAGAGCTGGTGCTCTGCAGCAGGTTGTACCTAGACAAAAAGGACCTCAAGCAGAAGGTTGCACAGGGGAAAAGGTGTTTCAAACAAATACACTTACGGGTTAAAAGTGGAAAGCGGTTCCTCAGATCTAAGGCTTAGGAGAGATGGTGAGAAGCAAATTGCACAAAGGTGAAAGGATTGAATTGCAAGGGAAAGAGGATCAGGTGTATCAGCAAAGAAATTAATCACAAAGTTCAGGGAACAACCGTATCACTGAATAAAGCTGTTTGCTTGGAAAGTTCTGCTCAACTCTGGGCTGCAGCCTAGAGAGAGAAGGAAAGAAAAACAACCCACCTTACCCATGTCTTGGAACCTCTCCAGAAAAGTTCAGTATCTTGAGGGCAGAGGAAATGCCTGATGAGGAACTGCTTGATGTGCCTAAAATATTCAGCCTTGTAGGGGGAGAAAAAGGAGTTTGACAGGAGATCTGCTTTTGGAATACGAGTAACTGAGGGACATAAATCCAGAGCTAGGTGGGGAGACCATGAGGCTTTATGCTGCAGTTAGCAATGAGTGGTTCTTTTTGGGTACTTAGAATATGTGACAGCCTACTAGCTAAATTACGGGGTGGTAGTAATATACATCAATTTAAGAACGGTATGATATATGTGTGGTGAACTATGCACATTATATATCTACAGAGCTATTAAGGGCAGACCACAAGGCCTGCAATGGAGTTGGTGGGAAAGAGTTTCTTTCTCCCATCCGTTTCTGCGTTTCTATATGCTTTCATTCCAAAAGAATGAAAAGTCTAGCCCTGGTGACAAAGAGCGCCTTTGCACCGCTTTCACTTGGTCTTCAGCCAGAGAGAGGGAAACAAAGTCCTTGTCAAGGGTGTGAACTTCCTTAATTCCCAGGGCCGCCAGGCCAGCAAGCGGTGGTAGCATGTCACACCAACTGTTGAGCATTTTATTCAAAATTGAAGCTTCCTTCCGAAATTGCTGGGCTTGGTTATAAAATGTTTCATGTCCATCCTGCTGAAAGAAACAGTAGAGTTTTAAAAATGTTTAAATGTTATGAGAATGCATATTTTCAATAACAGAGTATCCAGTAAATGCTTTGGTCATTTTGTACATTTTATTATTTGACTCTAGAGACATACATGTATGCTAAGCAGCCTCTGATAAACTTATTTTTCCTTAGAAGGCTTGTTAGATATAGTAGCTGTTTCCAAAGTGAAAAACACTTTGAACTTCTCCAGGTTACACTTAGGCAAGCAACAAGATGAGAGAGCTGAATTAAGCTCTGGACTACACATGTGGTGCCCTCCTGCAGGTTGCTTGAAATTAAACAGCTCTGCTTACTCCTATCTCTGCTGGGATGCGCAGAGAAAGTGGGAAGCGACCTCTCAGAGCAATGCGATAAAGCAACCAGCAGCTGGGAAATGGGCCAGCTTCAAAATTACACCTGTGCAGACGAGCCCATTAAAAACAGCACAAAAACTATGCATAACTGGGGATTTCTGAGAAAAGGTGATAGCTCCAGAGGCCTTTTACAGGGAGAAGTAATTACACGTGTGCTGTGGCGTCCACACTTAGAGTGACACCACTTAGCAATGCTTTGGCCCATATGTGCAAAGGCACCAGCATCTCCCTGTGTTTCTGCCTGCCCCTGGGGTCCATGCCTCTCACTTTGGTCTCACATTGGCATGTTAGCGCCCATGGGAGCGCAGGCACCGAGCACCTACTGCTTCAAGAAGGGTCAGTGTTGGCAACAAAAGCAATTGCGTCCCCAGGCATCGAAAGCAGGTAGATAGGGCAAAGCGGTCCAGAAAGGAAAGGTTTAGAGGTCTCCTGCATTGTGTTATTTCAAAGGATAGCCTGTTCACAGGAAGTTAAATAAAGTTGATTAGCAGGTATTTTAGCAGTCTGCTCTTTTTTTTTTTTTTTNTAGATTAAATTACTCAGGTAGTAATAACTAAAAAAAAGCTTCCTGAAAGTACTGGATTGGCTGAGAAGATACATATCATTAATGATGCTCTCACACTCTCACTGCAGGTGGTTTTTTATACACTACCTGAGTAGACTTGACTGTTAGAGATACAGCTTGGTACCCACTTGCCTTAGGGAACAGCTAGGGGCTTTAAGTAACTTTGGGAAATACCGAAGAGCAATCTTTCTTGATAAGCGTACTTAGAAAAAGGAGCAATAAACCCGCAAGGCTCAGTGCTGTGGTCTGTTGTCTGACTCAGCTGAGAGGGGAGGAGGTGTTTGCTTTGGCATAGTATCTTTTCAAATCTCAGGAGGTTCCTTAGGCCAAGATCTTTGGTCTGAGATAGATTTATGAGGCAAAAATGCTTCCTCAGCCTTTTCCCAGCTGTTTACAGAAATTAGACATGTCTTAAGGAGATTATGTACACAAGTCCAATAATACTTGATTGAGACAGAAAGAGTGCAGGACATGGAGAGCTTTGTAATAACACATTCCTTACCACATGAAGTGATTAAAAAAATGTCTACACACCTATGTGTGATAGATCTTTCATAATAGGTTGCTAATGCATGTTGGAGGCAAAGCACAAGATTTTTCTTTCAGAGAATAGATAATAGTCTAATGATGGTGAAGTAAATTTAATTATGCTACATTTAGTTCCTGCTTCTTTGCAATTTTGTCATATTTTGACGCATTTCCACTGAAGACGGTAATAACTAGTCTGAAAGCTAATCGTTGTTTCACGTGAGTATTTACTATCCAGAGTTTTCAGCGGACTTGATTGATCTGGGCGATGCAAAAAGGTGAGGCCACAAGCACAAGAATTTTATAGCACCTATAAAGTACTGTATACAGTTTTTGCTCAATTTTATGCTGTTAAACTAAGCATTTGGTATCATATGGCACTTTAAGTACTTTGATTTATGTTAAGACAGAAATTGCATCTGTAATAAACATTCTAAAGTATGAGTTTAAGAGCAATCTACTGTATTTATTTGTGACATAAACACTCACCTGCAATGCATTTAAGAATCATCTTAGACTTAACTCACACTGCACATTACAGCCATTAAGCTTCAGGCACAGCAAGGTCATATCCAAGGTGAAGACAGAAATGGCAGGGAAGAAAAGGGTGGCATGGCAAATATTTTGAAAAAGCAAATGGAAAAATATTCCTTTACTCCTGTTAAATATTCTGGATACATGAGTGTAATTTCTTACCCTACTATAAAGGGCGCTATGTTATACCAAACAAGATAAAGTACAAATCCAGTCTTGTATAACATGAAATATTTAAGCACACAGCAAGGAAAATAACATGAAAACCCACTGACCTCTTTGAAAATGAATGTAATAAAATTGCATGTGTTTCAGGTTTATGAAGAATGAAAGCACAGAAACCCTTTGTTGTACTGGAACCTGCCACGGCTGTGCTCCATGTGAAGAACCCTCCCACCATGACATTTACTATTGTGGTACTGAATTAATTTTGCTCGGTGGAACCTGCTTAAGAGTAACATAAAGTAATATTTTTTAAATTAATTAGGTAGCATTTTAAATAGCTTAAATAGCTGAATCCTTCCAACTTTATATGTTTTTGTATGATAGTAATAGAGTGGGAGAGTGGCAATAATGTAATTGATATTATACGGGATGAATGACAAAGCTTCATTGGCAAAGCAGGATGTTAATACTCATGCATTTATTTTTAGGAAATCACAGAATAAGTGAATTCTATGGTCTCCCAATAGTAAGCAGAAGAGAGGACAAGAAAAAGCAAGACACATTATGAAATCACTAACTTGAAGTTTTCAGGATAATAGAGAGATTATTAAGCAGTATTCAGCCTTTGAGGTGGTATGTGCTGAACTAGCCTCGTCTCATTTTTTTTACAGGAAAAGGAGGGAGATGCTCTTTTCATGTTTGTTACATATTGATGCAACAGTGGCACACTGAATTTCTTACAGTAAGGAAGACTTGGACTGTAATGCTACAGAGATTTACATAAACTAAAATGGGACAAGAAGATGGGAAAACAGTGCTTAAAATCCTACTGCTAAATTTGCAGAGAGTCAAGATGATATTCTTTGCTGAGTATTTATTTTTCCAGGAATCCTTTGTCATCGTGCTTGGCAGTGACAATCTGCCACGGTTGTCAGAAGCTCTCAAAAATACTTCTGCAGAGTGCATTTTTTTCGTCTTCAGTGTACAAAACACTGGAAGAAAAGTACCCAGGATGAAATCCTGATCCACAAGTCAGCTTGAAAGATTGCAGGAGTTTTTGTGCCAGTTAATTGATTAATTGAAGTCATCCTGACCAGAGCTTTGGTGAGGATATACCCAGAGCCTCTGAAAACTGTTCACTTCCATTCTTCCCATTGGCATATGCAGCTGAATCTGACCATAATATTATCATCCCATATAATAAATTGCAGTTTAATATGTTTACTTGCTATGTGTTTCTGCCTGTTGGTTTGATTATGGAGCTAGAAAGCCTTTTTGAGATCTTCCTTTAAATGTCCTCACTGATAAAATTGATCAAAAGTTACATGAGACAAGTTTCTGGGGGATCCTTTTGTCAAAGTGCTGGCCATATGAGTTACACGTTAGATTGCTTTGAAATTGGTATGAGTATTATAGTTTAAGGAATAAAATCAAAGTATTACTGCTTAAAACAATGATAAAGCATTAAAATGGCACCCCTGAGTGTGCACCCATAAACTCTCTTACAGCTTTAGCTACCACTTCTCTATATTTACCTGTGCCTTCTGAACCAATATTTAAAAATAGTTACAGGGTCATATTTTTGATGATGATGTTCTGGCACTCTACAGATTTGCTAAGCTGAACTTTGCTGGGTAGAGCAGCCTGGAATTGACACCTATCATTTTATGGAGTAGGCTGTGCAACTCATTTCTTGTTGGGGAGGGTTGTCTCCCTTGGCCCACGATATAAAGTCTCAGGAGTTCCTGTGGTTAAGATTATGCTCGAAATGGAGCAGGAGGGTCTTGGGGAAGCAGCTGTGAGCCATGGAGAAGGTAGTTCTGTTGGCTCTGGCCCTGTATTTCATGATCAGAGTGGGATGGGGCTCCTCCACCCTCACCAACGATGGATCCAGCTGTGTCCTGCATTTTTCAGCATTATCTTTCTGAGAATGATGATGAGAGGGTAGTCTGGGGGCTCTGGCCTTTTGCAACAGCCATATTTGTGTGTCCTGGAGGGAAACTAGAGTGTGTGTATGAGCAAAAAACATTTTCTGTGGATCAGAGAGACCGAGAAAAGTACAGGGTGCCATGACAACTGTCTCCTGGAATCATTGGGCTAGTTAGCTAGGAAAAAGACTACGTTTATCTTTTGTACACAAGCTTGCACTAGATATAACTTTTGTTTCCAAAGTTAATCTCCTTTACCTGTATAAACTACCTCCCTTTAATTATGCCCCCTATGAAACTCAAGGTGATCTGTACGGCCATGCATTACCTTTGAGCTCCCTCAAGCGGCCACGAAACCCTCAAGTTTGTTGCACGGCTGCTTTTGCAAACAAGACTTGCAGTTTAAGACCATGTTTTAAAGACCATGTTTTAAAAAGTAAACTGAAAGAGCTGCTCTGACTTTAAGGAATCTAGACTAATTTAGGACAGTTGAAAACGTGACACCATAATTTGACAACATGGTTCTCATTTGACAGAACTGTAAAAGGACACATGTTGAGTGAAAAGTATTTTATGCCCAGTAGTAGTGCACAGCATATCCACTGCAAGCATGCAATAACAGCATGTTTTGATTTTCTTGAGTGGTTACTGATCAAATTAATACAGAGTAGCTGGAAAGTGGACTTCTTGGTTTACAGCATGTCACGTAAAATGCAATGCTTTTCTTTTTATCATCCTAAATAAATCCTTTGGCTCAAATAGCAAGTATTTCTGCCCTCATTAAGAACATATTTTAATCAAAAAGCACCATCTGCCACTTGAAAATGTGCACACAGGATTCAGGTCATCTTTGGTGTAAGAAGATAAAATTTGACAGAAGGCTGGACATTTTTACAGTGAATAAGTAGCTTTTTCACAGGTTTGACTAAAAGGGAAGACCTTTTTCGACCAAACAGCTCAAGTAAAATGACTTTAATAGCTGAAAGGAGCACAACAGAGCAATTTTACAAGCTTTTACATGTCCCTCTATGGTTATTGTAGGGCTTATTGCAGTCTAGACCTTTAAGCTTTAGCTTTTTTTTTTTTTTTTTTTTTTTTCAGTTTGCAAAAGGTTTATTCCTCTTGAACATCTCAAGCAAAATACTAATATAAACCAATGAAGCCTGGCCATGCAAGGAGAGAGGCCGGTGAAGCTGTGGGGGAGGCAGGGGCCCGTGGGGGCCGTAGCGCTGGCTGGGGTGGCTCCTTGTCCAGCGCCAGGCAGGGCACACACGGAGCTGGCAAACTGCCCTCCAGGAGGAATAAAACTACCTCCAATGTTTTATGTTTTAAAACAACCAGAGGCAAGAGAGGCACCCTTCCTCTGTGGAGTTCACTCACCATTTGACAACAGGCCTGCCTTTAAATTCCCTTTAAATAGAAAAGGAGGCTATAGGTGCTAATACCTGAAATAATGCCCTGCCAGCTGTGTGCCTGCCACACCGATTTGTCAGTGCCACAATGCTGGGCACCCTTTGTATCACTAATGCCCTCACCTGACCAGGAGAGCAGTTTAGGGATACCTTTCTGGGGGATTTTAAGGAGTTTTGTGCCACCGCTACGTTCCTGTTGTAACTCAGAAGCCTCATCAGTTGCAGCGTCTGACGCCCGGGATTTCACACTTCTCACTTGAGTGAGTTCCCGGTTCCTCACAGACCCTGAGGGGGCCGAGGGCCGCCGCCATGCCGGCGCGCGCGCCCCGCTGCTATGGCAACCGGCCGCGGCGCACTGTGGGCCGGGCCCACGTGACGCGCGAGGAGCCCACGTGACGGCCGCTCACGTGACGGCGGCAGCGATGGCGGCGGAGGAGGAGGGGGCGCTGCTGGGCCCCGCCGGCCGCGATGATGGCGGCAGCGGCGGTTCTCCCGGCTTCCCTCGTACCCTGCCCGCTGTCTGCGACCCTCGGCGCCTGCCGCACCGCCTCCTTGTCCTCGCTCTCATGTGCTTCCTGGGCTTCGGTGGGTGGTGGCGGCGGCGGCGGGAGGGGGGTGCCGGGCTCTGGGGTGCTGGGGCCGGGCTCTGAGGCCTCCCCTTCTCCTTGCAGGCAGCTACTTCTGCTACGACAACCCGGCGGCGCTCCAAACGCAGGTTCAACGGGTGAGTGGCTGCCTGGGGCGGGAAGGGGGTCACGGAGACCGGGGAGGTTCGGGCCAGGTCAGAAATTGCACTTGTTTTTACTTGGATACTTATTCTGTGTCCCTGTAATTACATTTTTTTAATTCTCCCCTTCTTTATGCAGGATATGAAGGTGAACACAGCCCAGTTCATGGCACTCTATGCCTGGTATTCTTGGCCCAATGTGGTTCTTTGTTTCTTCGGAGGTTTTCTGATAGACAGAGTATTTGGAATACGGTAAGTGTGACGCTGGTGTCACTCGTGTTCAACGGATGGTAGACTTATGGTGCATGTGAAGTATAGCTTTTATAATACAAAGTTTTTTTCAAATTATAATAAGCTTCTTCAAAATATTTTTCACACAGTCTGGGAGTTTCCACTGGTATAAATGAGCTCCTTCCTTTCATGGCTTAAATAAAGTGGCCTCAAAAATGCCAGCCTGTACTACTTTCTTAAAAGGAATCTGTCAAGCTGTAGCATTTATGATGGAGACCTTTTATTGCATGTCAGCCTCCCCCTGTTTCCTTGCTGTAGGTTTAATTAGTGTTTTATAGGAAAATAAAGTGTAGCTACGCATTAAGTGATTTTGTTTTTCTTACAGGTTGGGCACTATAATATTTAGTATCTTTGTTTGTGTTGGGCAGGTAAGTGCAAATGAGAGGGTGGAGGATGATGTGTGTCTGGAGCTTCTCTGCTAGGGGTAGGGAAGAAGCCCAAGTGGCTTCATGTGTAGTAGCGTATGTTTCAGCTGGGGGTAGGCACATGAAGAGAACTGAAATGGGAAAACCATGAATTTTATTGGGGTACTTGAGAACAGATGGGGTAACTGGGAAATGAGGACCTTGAAAGATGAGGGAAATAAGGATGTGAAGGAACCAAATGTTTTATCTGTTTGATGTGAAACTACTATGTAGATGTATTTGGGTAGAGTATGATGATAAAGGTGAAGCATGACTTGAGCCTGTGGTGGTGTTTTCTGAGTGTGGTTTCCGGGTGGGCCAGGTTGGATGTTGTGTAGGCATCAGGATGATGAATAAGGCAGAGGGAGCAAAGGCAAAAAGGTAGGAGTAGGATGTGAATGTGAAATATTTCTGCAGGTCTGAGAAGGGAAGAGCATTTTTGTTTCGCTTTTGAGTGGGTTCTAGTTTGTTCCATACTTCAAGTATAAAATAGTAATTTTTCCTCAAATGTTTATGTGGCAGGTAACTTTTGCTTTGGGAGCACTACTTAATACTTTCTGGCTGATGGACATGGGCAGATTCATATTTGGGTAAGTCTAAAAGAGTATGGTATGTGCTTTCAGACGTAAGGACTGTCTGTCTGTGTCCTAGAAAACTGCTGCCGTGTTTACACTCGGAGACAAAATTGTTGGGTTTTGAGGCATCTATAAAGTTGAGGTGTGCAAGATCTTCAGTTGTATGTCCAGTCTAACTTAAAGTTAGAAAACCAAAAAATAGGACTTTGCAGGTCTTACTGAACTCAGAAATTATGAAAACATGTAGTAAAGAAAGACATGTAGTAAGCTGATAAAACCAGGATAGTCCTCCTTTTCCTCTTAATTCTTACTTTCCTGAGTAAAAAGAATTCTTAGCAACAGCATATCCAACAGGTCTCCTATGGTGTCAAAAATGAGAGCAAATGTCAGAAGAAGTACCTCCAAGTTGTGAATGTGCCACAGCATAAAAATGTTAGAAAGTCTGACCAACTGTATTGGGGTGTGGGCAGATGATTCTGTTAAATTCAGATTCCAGGGAAGATGCCTGGATTTGGTTTCATTTGTGTCAGGATCTATGCCACCTGGCTCTTTAATGCAGAAGAGAAATGAGAATCTGCTGCCCACTGATTTAATTTCTGTAAATAACTAAAGGCAATTATAATTGCTCCTAAACTACTTAAGATACCTGGTACTCTTCATTATTCTTAAGATGCTGCCGTTCTCTTTTGAATTGTCTTTAAGGCTTCTATTGCCTTGCATATATGCATTAAATCTACCTGTACGTAGATAAATTTCTCTGACATACTGTCATCTTGGTATTGCCAGCAAGTGATGGACTGCTTCCTTGTTGCTTTGCATGTTGCAAGTAATGTGTTTTCTTTTGTGCCTGCTTTCTTTTTCAGAATAGGCGGAGAGTCCTTAGCTGTGGCACAAAACACGTATGCGGTCAGTTGGTTTAAAGGCAAGGAATTAAATCTTGTGTTTGGATTACAACTAAGCATGGCGAGAATTGTAAGTGGACAACTGTATAGCTTTAATTCATAGACTTTTAAGGTGTGTGGCTTGTCTTGGCAGTGAGACAGGTGGAAAATAGCATTTCTAATGCTCCCTTGGGAGTTTTAGTTAAAAATGGATGTTAAATTTAAATTTGAAACGTTAAAAATTTGTGGCGAGTAGACAAAAGATACACAAGGAAATGGATTAATAAGGTTTCTTAGAATCAAACTTCTGAAGAAGCCTGGTGGTGTTATTGGTGTAGATTACTGGGTGGGACAGTCACAGTGCTGCATTTCATCAGACATTGCTTCTTGGCATCTTGTAAAATGTTTCCTTAACTGAGTGTAGCTCATGGCTCAGGGTCTTAAGTGCAGGCTCTGGTAAATGAGTTGGGATGGCTACTTTAAGAACTCCCATCCTTATCTGCTGTTGTAAAGATGGTTTTGACCCTGTTGCTGGTTCTGATAGGAACTGTGTGATAGCGTCTCAGCTGTGCTGTTTTGATTTGATACAATCACTGAAATTGCTGCTAGAGGTGGGTTTACACTAATACACCAGGCTGCGAATGAAGAGAGTGGAGACGTGCCTCTCCTGTTAGGGGTCCTCATCAGCCTGTGGTATCTTAACCCACTGCAGGTATTTGCCTTGGTAAAAGAGAGTTAGCTGGTCACAGCTGGGTCTGGCTTCGTGTTCAGGCTGTTGCTAATTAGCAATTACCTCATCTCGGCTGAACTGCAGTTGGCTCTCTGTTGTTAGCCATGGTAATTGCAGCTATGGGTCTTTTCTCTAGGGAGAGAAGGGGGGGAAAAAAAGTGTTTCTTCCTGGTGCCTATCAGGTAGGAATCCTGTTTGCTTTAACATGTGGTATTAAATTCAACTCAGTTTATGAGGTAATGCAGGGTATGATCTACATTTATGCTGCTTCTAATGTCTCCAGCCACACACTGTTAGCATTGTATAAAATTTCAGTTTGTGGTGGTATGTTATTGTTGCAATGGTTAATTTGTTACGAACACTGACCAAACCAGCAGAGAATACTTTCATCATTGTTGCTGGTGATTTATGTTCCCTGTGTAGCATTTTGCTTGTTTGTTTTTTAAACACTGTTAGATAAGCAGTCTGCCTAATGTTCCTTTTTGATCCATATAATTGTGAAATACGTTATTCTTCACATGAGTCTGTTCTGCCTAGGGGAGCACAGTGAACATGAATATCATGGGATGGATGTACTCTAGAGTTCGAGATCTTTTGGGCTATACTGGTCCCAGTACTCTTGGGTTAACCCTCATGATAGGTCAGTAATATTTTAATTGATGTCATCTGCTATTTTAGGCTTCTGAATTTGAACAGTGTGCATACATGTTAATGATTTCTTACTAATTTGAAAGTAGGGCAAATATATTTGAGACTAGGAAGAGCAATTCAAATACTTTTTCTATCAATGGCTAATATTATTGTGTAGAGTGTGTGACTACTGCATCTGATAAAATGCTGTGTGAATTTTTTGTGGTTGCCAAATTCAAGTTTGTATCTCATGGAGATGACACATTTCACATGCTTTGGGTAAAAGACAGACTTGGATGATTTTCTGAAAGGTGCCTCGTCAAAGCTTGCGCGTAGTTGTCTGATGTCTAAAAGTGAAATTTCAACTACTGTCGGATCTGTGTTCCTTTCCTTCAGAGCCATGTGTATTAAGGCCCTGGTGCTGGTAACAAGGCCCAGGTTTTATTTCTGTTATTACAAGGTACGGATAAGGAGCCTGGCTGGGCCGATGGGGAGTGGTGGTGTTTTAAATAAAATAAATGTGGGTACATGTTTGTACTCTATTTCAAGGCAGATGTGTCTCGTGTGGCAGGCATCAGCATTTACACCTTATTCCTTGGGTTGTACAGCTGTGGAGTCTTATACTTAAGCCAGTGTTAAACTTAGTCTGTATTAGATATGTAAATGTACGCTACACCAGCTGTGCTTAAAAACCAAATTACTACTTGAGACAATAACTGAACGTACTGCATTGCCTTCTTTCAGGTGGCGTAACATGTCTCTTTTCACTGACCTGTGCATTAATCCTTGCTTATCTGGACAAGAGGGCGCAGAAGCTTCTTTGTAAAGAGCAAGGGAAAACGGGTGAGTGGTGTGGCTGACCCTGCCTTGGGCTTCGTTCTGACTTCAGTCTTTCATTCTGAAACAGACCCTTCCAGTTACACTGTGCACTGTGTAGGTTTGCATTTTCTGTAATTCAGTGGCTGCCCCTTAACAACTTTTTCACAGTTCCAGCTTTAATCATAACTTTTAGGTCATTTTTATATCAATAGGAAGTTTTACACTTTCAAACACCAGTGTACAGGCAGATGCAGTTATCATTTGCTTCATTTATAAAGCATGTGGA
Organism: Rynchops niger; assembly: GCA_013400035.1. Lineage (NCBI taxonomy): Eukaryota > Metazoa > Chordata > Aves > Charadriiformes > Laridae > Rynchops > Rynchops niger. The sequence continues at coordinate 1,127,014 of VXBH01009594.1, forward strand.
GAGCCTCCCAGTTCACATCATCTTGATCCATGCTATTACAACTGGTACCTTTTTTTTGTTGGAATTGGTCTTATTTCCTTTAATAAGTGTGGAAAAACATGCAGCTCTTCTTCGTCAGTGTGTGATGTTTTGAGTCTTCCGTGTGGGAGAATTTAGACCGATTAAAAACAGACTAAATTTGAGATACAAGTAAGCATATAACGTGAAGCTTCAGACCTGAATTTTCCTAGCTGATTAAACATTTCCTTGAAAAAGTGGTTTGTATTTAATTCTGCTGCATAATACTTTCAGAAGCTTTAGAGAACTCGTGCATCCAGCTTAACGTGGGAGAGACAATTTGTTCTTGACTTTGGCACCGTTGATTTAGGACTTCTGTATTCTTAACCGAATCTCCCTTTGTAAATTTTAAACGAGAGTAGATAGTGTCAGGAATATATGCTTTAATAGTGACTTGTGATCACCTTAATGTTTATTCACTGAATAAACATTATTCAGATACGCTTATGCTGACTGAAGCAATGTTGTCTCTTGCCCCACTCCAGGTGAAGTGATTAAGCTGACTGATGTGAAGGACTTCTCCTTGTCCTTGTGGCTTATATTTGTAATCTGTGTCTGTTACTATGTAGCGGTTTTTCCTTTCATTGGACTTGGAAAGTAAGTCAGTCTCACTTCTGTAGCTATTCCTCTTGAATTTGCCAAGGGTTTAACTAGCTACTTGTAAAGGGAGAGGTGAAGGCTAATATTTAACAATCCCAGATGGCTACAGAGCTGCTGGTTTCCCAGCGAGTCTGTGCTGTTGTTTGTCACTTCTTCTGTGGCATTGTTTGCTATACATATTAAAGTTACTCTTATAGTTTCCTTACGTGCTGAGCTTTGTGGGAAATACCATTGGCTTGGTATGCCAACACAGCTTGGCATAGGCTGAGTTGTCAGAACTCAAAAGCATAATGCATGCTCCGCTTCCTGATTAAAACTTGAAACAGACTTAAAGCATGGCATGAGTTTTGGTGTAGAAAGCTGCGGACAGCTGTCACACTCAATTCCTTTCATACTCCAGCTGTTGACTGCTGGAGTGTGTGGTGGGGGCTTAAATGTAGTTACAACTTTGGACTGGAACTCTCCCAGTGTGCTGACTTTGGTATATATGAAGTTGAAACTTGAAGCATTCATATGTAGTTTTCCCTTTTGAACCACACGACCTGATCTAATAACTCAATCAGGTGGGTTTTGAATATACTTGGAATTAGAAGGAGATCTCTTGAGCTTAATGCATGTTTTATGTTGAGTGAGATGGAAAAGTCTGAGATGACTCAGAGAGACCTTACCGTCAGCAATGTAGATGCCTTTTTTTTTTTTCTTCGCTTGTGCATATATTCTAAAAATGCTCACTTTTGTGTCCTACTGTATGCTTATTGCTAATGCCTTATTGTTGGATTATGTGCTCTTTATGTACTTTGGATGTTTTCCCCAAAGTGTAATTTGAATAGTCCTTAGACCAAAATTTTTAGAGTCTGATAATAAGCTCCTAAATGCATTATAAGTGAGGATCTGTGATGGCACGTTTATGTCAAAGCTATATAGGTATTTTCAAGTGTTACCTGTGAACTAGGTTGTTGCGTCTTTACTATGTCTAGCTTAACTTTTCTTTCATGTCATACAAGTATTCATTTTTCTAAATCTGTTTTTTTAGGGTTTTCTTTATCGAGAAATTCAAATTCTCATCTCAAGAAGCAAGTGCAATTAACAGGTATATTGTGGTTGATTGTGCTACTGCAGTGTTCTAGGGGCTGTATGTATCTTTGGGCTCTGACCGTATGGGAGGAGGTTTGGGATCTACTGTTGCAGGTGGTGACTTGCATTTAAGTGGACAGATTTCACATGGCCCGAGGAATAATTGGGAGGTGCGGGTATTGGTTTAAATAAAAACATCTTAGATGTTTCCATCGAGGAATAGGAAAGAAAAGGCTCTGTCTGAAGGGTGTTATTTTGGTATTCGGTGACTCCCTTCTGAGCGATAAAACAGTTTAATAGCGGCACTAAATGAACTAAGTTTTCCTAACTTGAAGATGAATTTGTGATGGTACAAAACCCCCAAACAAATAAAACCCAAACCCAACAAAATGCTTGCTAGTATACGATTCCAAAAGTTCGGAGTATGTCAGTGTTTTTCCTTGGATGTTGAATGTTTTCATGTCCTTGGACCTTTTGGGAGTTTTAAGTTCTGGAGTCTGTTGTTTTGGGGTGGGTTGTGTGTTTTTTCTTACAGCCTCACAGGTAACAAGGGAATACGGTGTTTTGTCTCGAGACTTGTTTTGTGTAACACCTGCAGCTATCCATGGCTAGGTAGTGTTCAGTTCTTTTATTTTTTATTCTCTTGTAGTATTGTGTATATCATATCGGCACCCATGTCCCCGGTCTTTGGACTCCTGGTGGATAAAGTTGGGAAGAATATCATCTGGGTTTTATGTGCTGTAATAACTACACTTGCTTCTCACATTATGTTGGCTTTTACTTTCTGGAACCCCTGGATAGCAATGGTAACTAATTCTGAGACTTACAGCTAAATATGATAAAATAAGAAATAGTATTGATTATGAATTATTATGTACAAGTTGCCATTGTCTTCTGGCTGGTTACATAGTCATCAAAACCTATTTTCATGTCCCTGACTTTAGGAAGGATATACTATGTGAAACTGAGTTTAAAACTGAAGACGGTGAGAAAGCAAAGAATGCATAATACAGGCAAAATTAACGTGAGCTGTCTGTGGCCTAAAGATAATGCTTCAGGTGTTGCTGTTTTGTGGAGGGAGGCAGTAGTTACGTACGTGTGTTTTGAAGTGGAAAATACTGGCTGCTGCAGTCTGTAGCAGTAATTCTATAGTTGTTTAGTGCAAAAGGGTGTTCATCTTCTTAGGAAGGATGGGATTAGACCAGAGGGCTGTATGGAGTGGCAATTCCTTGTCCCTTCAGAGGTGGCCTCAGCTTGTCACAGTATCTGTGGTTTGCTGGTGCTCTGTTGCAGAGGTCTGCTCTCGTGCTTCACGGACACTCCTTACGCTAGCTATTGCTAGATTACTGTGCTAGGTGCTCCCTTTTCTCCTAAAACTACTTCTTTTGGTGTAGTTCTGGAGCTTATTACTATCACTTGAACAGTCTCTAATGTGCCATATTGGGTAGTAGTAAATGTCAATAAAAATCTTTGTTACTGGTTTCCCTTTTTAGGGCAGATTCCTTGAAAAATTGCTCTTGACCTAAGGTTTACAGGCTTAAACATCGTGCTCACCAGTGTATCAGGGTTAAAAAACCAGGATCCTTGTTTTTCAGGTATTTTCCTTGTGACGAGTTGCAGCATTGATCTTTTCCTCTGGGTATTCAAGTCAAGCTCTTTATTTCATGCTAATTAGATAGGGCCATTCCTGGAAAAAGTTCGCTCTCCTTCTAAATGTACATTTGTGCATATTTATTTAGAATGATATTGCAAAAAGTGTTACTTTAGCTGGTTTTTTTTCCCTCTTCTGGGAAAAGGGGAAAATCAAAATATTAATTTATTAGAACTTTACAGCAAAAATGCATCCTGTCTTACATCTGTTTACTTGCTTTTATTTCACCAGTGTTTGCTGGGAGTGGCTTACTCCTTGCTTGCCTGTGCCCTGTGGCCCATGGTGGCCTTTGTTGTTCCAGAACACCAGCTGGGAACTGCTTATGGCTTGTAAGTTCTTAAATCTGTCCATTTGTGCTGCTCTGCAGTGACTGTGTCCTGAACCACTGAATAGCAAGCAGTTAATGGTTACTAATTCCTCCAAGTTCAGTCTAGCAGGAAGTCCCCTGTAGTTTCAGGATGTGTGTCTGGTGGATGCACAGAAGCTTCTGCAAAAATGTGTAGTCGTGACTCTGTCACATGTCATAACAACTGGGGGGAAGTTAATCTCATTGTTTGTTCAGTGCCGCTAATGATGTTTTCTTTAAAAATAAATTCCTACACAGTGGTAATCCTTTGTTTATGTGTTAGTATGCAGTCTATCCAGAATCTTGGTCTAGCAATTATTGCTATAGCAGCTGGGATGATTCTGGACACAAGAGGATACTTGTTTCTTGAAGTCTTCTTCAGTGCTTGTGTTTGCTGTAAGTACTAAAACCATTCAAAATGGGTTCTGTACATTCAGAAAGCTTTATTAGGCTTTTTTCTTAGTATTTCCTGTAAAACAGTAATAACTCCCTTTCTTACAGTTAGATAGAGGTTTCCACTGGGGCAATGTTGAAAGTAACTCAAACCTGGTGAAGTGTTTTTTGGGTTTCTTGAAGTGATTTAGTGTAAGCAGTTTCAGTGTTTTGAAAAAATACGAAGAGTAAGGAAAAGGGTGGGTGAATAATACTCTTAAAGGCTATGTTTACAAGGGCTGCTATTGATATAACTAAAACTAAAATAACCTTTTCTGAGTTACTATGCTACTCATGAGCATAGTGGAATTTTCAAAAGCAATTAAGAGATGCTGCTCGCAAAAATCTCCCTTCTGTTACAAATATCTTGAAAAATCTTGGTTGTATGTTAAAGCTGTTCTTCTGTCACTGTTGTGAATTTCTCAGCTAAAATGGTTCCTTTTTTTTTTTTTTTTTAGTGTCACTAATAGCTGTGGTCATGCTGTATTTTGTGAATCACCTCACAGGTAAGTGTTTTCAGCTTCTCTTGATATATTTTTTTAATCATAATTCTTGAAATTATCAAGCTGAACTGTTTACGGGTGGTGGTGTACGGTCCTGTGGCAGGTGCTGTAGCTCATGGCTTTGGTACCAGGAGCATCTCTTGATGAGGCCATGTCCTTGTGATATCGTTTTTGTAGATGCTGTGGTGTGTAATTCCCTGAACCTTGCTGTGACGTTAAATCTCATCAGCAGGGCAGTGATACCTATTCTTTCAGATGACTTGAATAAACGTGTGGCATATTCTACAGCTCTTTCTAAACTGTGTCTCAAACTTGACTGCATGTGTATCTGCAAATATAAAAACTTAATTCTGTAGACTTTCCTTCAAATAGCAGTGTTCTTAACTGTTTTTTTTTTTTTTTTTTTTTGAAGCAGTAACTACTGAAAGGTCTGGAAGGGATATTAATTTGTTTCTTTCAAAGTTGTTTCCTCTTTCTTTAGTTTTATGGGGTGTTACGATGGGTTTTAGAGAAACTTCATTGTTACTCAATAGAAAACTGGATCAGGCTTGAGAGCTTAATTTGGGTCCTGATTTTGCTTGCTCGGATGATTATGAACACATTGCTCTTTCTCTTTACCTCAGTTTCTGCTTTTGTAAAATGACTACATTTTTGTCAAGTGCACTGACAACTTCTGTAGTGAAGTGCAATACTGTAACCGTTCTTTTTTAAAGATTCCAACATACAAACCGGAGCCCACACAAATGGGGGGAAAAAAGGGTTAGCTCTGCTTTATTGTGAAGCCTTGCTACACAGAAAAAGAAAAAAAAACCAAACAGTGAATTCAGCTTTATTGCGAAGCTTTGCTAAGCAGTTCCCAAATGTCCCAAAAGTTACTTCAGAGAGTCTTACCACCCCATAGATCGTAGTAGCACCACTGAGCAGCAGGATAACGCAGAGCTGCCTCAGTACGGGAGAAGAAGGGAAGGCACAGCGCGATCAGGGCGTCCCCTGTATCTTCAAAGTGCGCTCATGTCTCTCTCCCCGGCCCGAAACAGCCCCCTTATATCCTGCACCAGATTGAGTGGAAAAGTACAGGCTAGAGTTGCAGCACGCGTGGCCAGCGCATGCAGTGAGCCTTACCAGACTTTACCAGACTCATGATCCAGCTTTGCGAACAGCAGCTGTCTGATACCTGACTACACTGTTGTACTCCCTTCTTGTTACCTCCTTCTTCGAAGGTTAGGTTCTCATGGATACACACATAGTTTTTTTGCAGCAACAGTACCGAGGTCCTTTTTCTCAGCATGTATACTGAGTTTGGTTCAACTAGGAATTTTCCATTGTGTCTCACTCGGACCATCCTCTATTATCCCTAACACAAATACCAAAGATATAATACAAAAAGACCAATTTTAAAAGTTTCAAAGTGTATATTACTTCTGTTGCAGGTGGTGAGCTCAACTGGTCTGCAAAGAAAAGGGAAAAACTGCAAAAAGTAGCTGCAAATGAGTAAGTATAAAGAAAATAAAGAACAGCGGCCTTATGAAATGCTTAACCTGAAATAATTAAGTAGGGTACGGTCTGAAGTCAATCTCTTGTAGCTCTTGACACTTTTATGGAATGTTATTTTCTTTCTTACCAGTTAGTAGTAGGATTTCATATTCCTGCCTCCTGTGGATGAATAATTAGAGGAAATAGCCATTAAACAGGTGTGTTTTTTCTGGCACTTTTCCTTGCTATTTTTCTTTATTTCAGTAGCCTTCCAACTAAGCAGAACTGAAGCGTGTTTAAAAAGTGTTATATCGCTTATTTAAAAATGTACTTCATTTATATGAAGCATTTATATGGTGCGTACCTGACCCAGTCAGCAGCAAACATTACCTGGGTTTAATGTCAGGTAATGCATGGACTAATCTTTTTAAGTGTCGTTAAAAGCTACATCTCTCTTCAGAAGAAACTACGCTCCAGTCACTTCCCCTTCAGTTCCAGCTTGCTGCTCTTGCAGTCTTGTTTAGATGTCTGAAGTCAGCTTGTCTCTGAAAACTGTGGCTTGAGTTTAAATTGCAGTGCTAATGTGAAACTCAGTTTGTGTTCGCATCTGTGTCATTAATGTTACTGATTACAGTGAAGAGTTTCCATTTTTAGAAAGCAGATGGGGCAGGGGTATTTCAATAAATTGGAATCCACTTCCTTTAAAAGGAAATGGAGTACTTGGGGTGGGCTTAGGGCAGAAACTATTGAAATCAGGAAATTTTGATAGTTCAATTAAGCAAACTTCATTCTGTGGGAGACTTACGTCCTGCTTTCCTCTCTACAGGAAATAGGGACAGTGACACTCTTCAGAATAGTAACTTAAAAAATTATCTTCCTTGGTCTGGACAAAACATTGGTGACAAGTTAAGGGTCCTTTGCTGTGCATAGCCCTAACAGCTGGAGTCAGATACTCTTGCTTTTTAGGAGTGTTGTTTGAGCAAATGTGAAAGTATCGGTCACCTGCTGTTGGGATATCCCAAGTTCTAGGGCACTGAATTTATCCCGTCTGCAGAGCAGAAATTTGACTTGCCGTTTTTTTTTTTTGCTGTCTGAGAATGCTAAATGAGGCATAAAGCCCTCGGTGGGTATGGAATGCTGTACGAGAGAGTCAAACGCTGGGTTAGTCTTACAACTTTCAAAATAATTGCCTTGTACCGGGGGAAGAGGGAAGAAAAAGCATTGTGTGGCAAAGTCCATCAAGATATGTCACCTAAAGACAAAACAAACGACCCCTCCACTCCAGCTTCTCTGTGAGCTTCTCTGTAGCTCTGTTCTCTGTAGCTTCCTTACTTAAATGTGTAGAAAAAAATGCTTTTTTTTAAGTAGACGTAATGTAAAGTCTGTCTGTCAGACTGAGTTTGGGCAGCTTAGTTTGTCCTGATGGCCTTGTTGAAGATGCTTCTTCCAGTAGTGTCTCAGCACCCAAAAATTGTGTTACCTTTTCCTAGTTTTAGTTAGTGCGGACAGGATTGAAAATGTGTGCCTTGGAGAATGTAATATCAATGGGGATGAAGTCTTGGCTAATTTATTGTTTTATTATATTTAAAGGAAATGTTTAATTTGCTTAAGGGTAGAACAAGTCGAAGAAATTTTCTTTTTTGGTGAGATTGTGATTGAGAACTGTTGGAGAGGGCAGAACGTACCCATTTCACGACTCTAGTCATAGTTTAACACTTGTCGCGTGTAAGAGTAAGTCAATATGCAGCAAGTCACAGCTTTCAAGATAACAGCTGTAGAATTCAAGCCGCATGTGAACAACACAGCACTTTCCTTTTGAAATGCTTTCTGTTCTGACCTAATTCATCTCACAAGTCTCCTCAGATCTTGAAGTTCATTTGCCTATAATGTTGTTGGAATTCTTTACTTTTTAATAGGTAACTACATTTCACCTGCAGATATTATACATCTCACAGCTTATGTATAAATTAATTACAGATAAATACTTTGCTAACAAGACAACTCATATAAATGGGCTTTATGGGCTTTTGTAAAACTGGACTGTGTAACTGTTGGTATGATGATATTTAAGTTATTCTCAAAAAAAACCCCACAAAACACCTGTCAACAAGGTCTAGTCAAGTGACTTGCAGGGTTTATCATGGTTTAGTTTCTGGTACTAATTTGTGGGCTTTTTACACGTTGGTCTTGAGGAAAGCTCGAGGAAACTAAAACCTCACCAGACCCGAAGAGCATGCTAGCTTAGTTGTGGTAAGTGTCGTTCTCAAGCAAAAAGCAATACAAATGCAACAAAAAATCCATCACCTTGTACCCAGGAGCAAAGGAATTCTATGTCCAAATAGAGCTGCTTTTCAATCAGCCTGGCCCGTGTGGGATGTGTGTGACACTTCCAGTATTTACTGGGGAAGATGGCTTTGTATTGGTGTATGCTGTGGGATATAGTGTCTTAGAACAGTATTTTCAGTAATTTTTATTACAATGTTTCTTGCAGAAAAGAAATTTGAATAGCAAATATCATCCAGAAGTGGGGAGCATTTGATCAGCATCATGTCAACTTGAAGAATTATAGTGTTTAGTTTGGTGGTCAGCACTGGACAGTAGTTCTTTGGAAAAGAAACTGACATGCTGGGATTTACAGAAAATGGCTAAATTTTATGCTTTGTAACCAGTTTTAACTAATGCCAAATCATCTTTTCGTTTGAACAGAGTGGGTTTACAGGGTTTTATGCTGTGCTTAAGCTCTGCCATTGGAGAGGGTACCCTGCAACCCAAGGCAAACGTGCTCATCTTGAGATTAAGATTAGTATAGAGTGTCTTCTGTGTGCAGCACTACCGCTTTGGTGGGGGAGGAGATTTCTTAACGTAATGGTATTTTATGCTCTGTAATAAGGCTCATTGCTTTACAGAGCTTAGAAACGGGTCACTGTTATTACCTTTGTCACACTCTTAATGCAAACCACTGTCTTAAGCTAAGTGTATTTAGAGCTCTCTTGGGTCCTGTTTAAGATTTGTGTGGAAAATGAGCGACAGCGCTCTGGTCAAATATTTACTCTTTTGTAGGCGACTGCTATTAATTCTGAAGACTGCTGAGCAGTCTTTTATTTGCATTTTTGACAACTGATTATTTTGTATTGTAATCTTTATTTTAAGGAGTGAAAGCTTGTTTAATAAAGAGATAGTAAAAATTGTTACAAAAGCTCACTGAGCATGTTGTAATCTGTGAAAATCAAAAGGTTTACCTTTCTACCAAAGCCTTGCAATCTAAATAAAAGGAAACTGCAGAAAACAGCCTCTCTCTTTCTTTACACTGAATTAGAGTAATCCATATGCATCTCGTAGTCTCTTTTAATCTCATATCTTGTATTCATCTATAAACATTACAACCTTCTAGTTATTAAAAATAGAACTTGTGTGCGTACGCAAGATAAAGTTGCTTGGGTTTGCACTCCTCAGTGCAAATATCTTAAACCAATTTTCTTTTCCAGAGTGGAAGAACAAGAGAGACTCAGACGTCAAAATGAAGATGACTTGGCTAAATTACAGCCAAAAGCTGATGACTTTAGTTTAAGGAATAAATACCTCTCCAGACTAGGCGCTCAGGTATTAATAACAAAGTAGAGGTATTAATAAGGAAGACTAGAACAATGAGATGTTTATTTTAAGAACTTGGCTTATTGTTTCAAATAGCTGACAAATCAACCTCTGATTAAAATGCTAAATGCATGCTTGTTCACAGAAATGAAGTCTCACCAATGGTAATTAGAACTCTAATGAAGAAAATTAATCAATGGCTGGCGGATGAAATAAGTTGAGGAGCAGGCTTCTTATGATGCATGATTTTTTTTAATTTTTTTTTTTTTTGCAGCTACCAGATAATTACTCTTCCTATTTATCGACAATGGTACACAGAAGCGTGCTGAAATAGCAAATGCAGAAACATGGTGAAGTTCCTGGTATACAAAACTTTGCTTCCAGTACTGAGAAGTACCACAGCAAAAGCAGAGTGATGCACCTTTTCTGCAAGCATAGATCCTATTTTTAAAATACTTGGCTTAAGCTTCCCCTCTGCAGCGTGGGTAAATAACACAGATACCAATGAAGGACCGTCTGGCTGTTTATTTGAACCCGTGAGCTATGTACTACACCCTCCTGTCTAAAATACTCAGTGAGTAGCTCGAGTCAATAGCTAAGACTTGATCTCTTCAACGATGTCTGAAATGTGAAAGCTTTTGTTTCAGTAATCAAATTGCTGTGAAATGAGCCTTGACGTAGGTATGGGTTATTTAGCTTCTCAGGTTGAACAGCTTGGTTACCATGTTGGAAATGGTCTGTTCCGTTTTTTTCTTATAGAAAAATGTAAGGAAAGGCTACCTTTTAATTTTGGTCCAAGCAAGTATTTCAGAGGAAACCAAACTATACAACAATCAGTGTTACAGTTCAAAAAGTGCTAGCCCTGGAATTTAATCCCGGGTCGCAGGCTTAGCAATAAACCTCATGTAAGTCCTGATTAATGTGAAAATTGGTGTATTTTTAAGAAACTGTGACTAAAAACGATGAAAAGAGTTAAATGCAAGAACTGAAGTTTGGCATTCGGTGGAAAAATGTTCGATTTCATAATGAAACTCAAAGCTTTTCCATAATTTCAGTGGAAGTGGAATTTTCAGTGGAAGGCTTGTTGCTGAGTAGCTAGTTACTAGCAACTCCCGCGGAGTGCTTTTTCCTTTGTTTTTGTCAATGATAAAGGCTCACTTACGTAATCGGACAAACTATTCCTAAACTAAGCTAATCTTACTTTAAAAGGCAAGAGCATCTGGCTTTTTGGGGCTGCTATACAAGTAGAGATTAAGGCACACAGGGGTGAGTGAGCTTTCCTTGGCTGACTTCAGGGAGTCCTTGTGTGCCACAAAATGCTTAAGAGTCTTTGATTAATTGCTTGACGGCAGAGAAAGTAGTTTGTTATAATAAAAGTATTACATTATACCTGTAACACTATTTTTGGGGTTTTTTTTGCCTACAATAATTTAAGCAGACCTTCTGGAACTCATGATCTTAAGGTCTTTTTCTTTAAAGATGCTTTTCAGTGGAGACTTTTTTGTCTTCATGAGAGACTAAGCCAGGACTATTTTGGCTAATAGTTTTGTATTCTGAAGAACAATCTAGGAAAATAAAGTACCAGGTTGTGAACCGTGCTGGGGAGTGGTGCTCTGAGCTGTCATAATTTTTATCGTTGCTTTCTATGCTTCCTTTGAGAATCAAACACTATCAGCTCTGAGACTGGTTTATTTTTCCTTGTAGACTTGTGCATTCTGGGTCTTTTTTAATAAAAGCTTTAAATGGATACTGGCACCTGTATTTTTCTTACCTGACTTCTTAGTGACGCGTTGTTGCCCTTGGTGGTTGTTGAGACTTATACATGCGTTTTTTGTTTTTTGTTTTTTTTTTTTTAAAGAAGCATGACTTCTGCTTTCCCCTGAGAAATACGTAGAGTTTCTGGGGAAGTATATCTTTGAGGATCCAAAGGCAAAGTTTTCCCCAGTTCCCCGCACTGATGGGTTGATGCATTTTTCTTTCTTGTGGAGGGAGGGAATTAGATTCTTGTTCTCCTGTTGCTCTTCATCTCCTTCAGCTACCCACTTCTAATTCTGATGTGTTATGCTTGTAGATAACTCTTCTGCTGTTACCTGTGGGTCAGCATTTCACATGTGACATGACAGACAGTAACTGTGAACTTAATGTCTTGTTAAAACTTTATTTTCAGTTCCTAAATTCTCTGTGCCCTTGCGCATCTTGCTAAAGTACTGTGGTGGACTTCTGTAAATGATATAACTTCCCCTGTCAGCTCAATTCCAAATGCCCTGGCCTTTCCTTTCTGAGCGATTTCAGCCCATTGATTTCCTTTACCTTGATTTTTCATTTGTGGATGTGCAGCGTAGGAGCCATCTGTCTTTTGTTCCCTTATCCCCTAACAAATTTCTGGTAGGATAGAGCCGCCTTCTTCCTATTGCCAGCCTTTTTAGTCTCACTGCTGTGTTTGCACTTCAGACTTTCAACATGTCCTTCATAGGTTCAGGTCAATTATCAAGAGGAAAATGGATTTTTAATTTTTTTTTTTTTTTTTAATTCTGAAATGCAGTTTCTCTTTGATAGTGAAAATCTGGTTGTGATCAGTGTGGGAGGGCTATGGCCAGCAGCTACAGCAGCGAGCGGGCTGCCTGCCGTGGCTGGGGAGGGACTGTGTGAGCGTGGGCTGCTGGGCTGTTACTTGGCAGTATTTGTACGAGTCCTGTTTGCAATGAATTTGGAATGGCTTGAGCTGTAAGCTGCTTATCTTTGTAAGAACTGCCTTTTTCCCTGTGCAAAGCTTCCGTTAATGGCTTCTAACCCACAAACCAAAGAAGCTGTTGGTACTTTTTTTTGTTTAAAATACAGAGTTTCTGGGTTGGGCTCTGCTTCTGGACTGCAGTGGTCTGTCTAAATTCTGCTAGTGGATATGCACGCCTGCCTGGAGAAGTTTATAGAAGAGTTAGTAAATATGATAGCAAGCCGTAGTTCAACATGGTATTTTATCAAATTTATCTGGGCAAATTTCTGAGGGAGGTGTAATTTAGGAAGAATACAAATGGTGTTACCCATCTCTATTACTTCTGCTGCTCACGTGGGGTACCCCCAGGCATGGGGGACACCCAGAGCTGCTGTGGCTTTTGGGTGGTTCTGTTCCTTTCTGTTGGGTGGGGTGTTTGTGGTATTTTGATGTGTTGGGTTTTTTTTCTTTTTCTTTTTCCTTTTCCTTTTCACGTCTTTCCTTCAAGGAATCATTGCTGGATGTTTCAATAGGCTTTCTCATTAAAAAATATAGTTTAGTCCACTGAGTATCTTAACGACTGTAGCTGCTCTCTTGTTACTTTTCCTGTTGTGCAGATGGTCATGCAAAGAGGCAAAGCGGAGCTGTTGAAAATGAGCTGCATCTGAGGAAGGTGAAAATCTCTGTTCCTAATACGTTCACGCTGTGTTCTGTTGGATGGGGCAGATGTGCATTGGCGTGAATGGGAAGCCAGAAAGCCCTACACTTAAGTACACACAGCATGCTTTCATGCAGACCTCTTCAAAAGGAAATGTTTAAAGCATAGAAATACTCTCTAAATATTTAAGCTTCCTATGTGTTCGAATCATGAAGTATCTCTTTCAAACATTCAGTAATGGAGTAGCTGCCTAAGTGACCCTGCGGTGCTCCAGGTCTCATGGTGTTCTCCAAGTATGTATGCAATTGTTTTTGCACGTTTGAAATTTTTTCATAAATACCGGTCACTAGGAACATCATTTGTGCCATAAAGATAGTACTTATCAACAAACTTTTTCTCCTCCAGGAAGTTTTGTAACAGCAACAGTAGTGAACTCTTCCTCATCCTGAACGCTCCAGGCAGCCTGTGTTTGAGGTGGCCGCAGAGCAAGCCAGCAGGAATGGTTTTGTTTGTCATTACCCGTGAGGGACTGTGCTGAAACCAGCTCGCGTGGCCCTGCTAAACAGCTGTCAGAAGTGGTGGATTTCAGTTGTTACCAACCTCTGCTGAATTTGAATCAACAGATTGGAAATCCAAGCTGCTCTGTGTCGTTGCCAAGCCTCCGTCTGCTGAATGTTAGGGAAAGAAATAGCAGCAGCCTTGCCTGACTGGGTGGCTTCATCTGGATTCCCTGGTTGAGTTTGCCCGTGTTACTGTGGTTACACTGACCATGCTCAGGTGGGGACAAAGCAAATGCACTTCTGCCCAGAGTTCTGATGGACGTGATCTGGCACATGTGAAGTAAAGGGTTTGTTTTATTTAAATAACAAAAAAATGTTTGTAAAAATAAAAAAAAAAAGTCAAAGTAGTTCTGTCTGTTTAGTCTGGGCTCTGGCTTGTGTCAGCATATGTGAAATTGGGTAGCTGAAGCAGTTACCATGTCCTGGCCATCTGGTCTGCCCTTCTGAGGGAAGCTGCCACTGCTGTTGCAGAGATGACTTGAAAAACGTTTTTATCTTTAATTTTGAGTTGGTTTTTTTTGCCAAATTCCTTAGAGTTGAGTATTACGAAGAGGTTATAAACAAACAGGACGTGGTTCCTGGCTTTTCCTAAGCTTGCTTTCTGCTGCCCTGTCTCTGCTGCTTCTTAGGGGTATACCATCACTGCTTTTCTACTTTCTTTTTTATTATTATTCTGTTGCTTATGTGGACGCAGTCAGTCAGTGTCCCAGCTAGATCATTTGTTGTCAGCCTCTAAAACAATTCCTCTTATTCTTGTAGTGTTTTCTAGGTCTCATATGGCTGGCAGCTCCTGAATATTTGCTGCTCCCAGTTGGCTTGAATGAAGGTGTGTGACTCAAGTGTGGGCAGCAATGGGTCTGCAGTTTTCTGTAGCTCAAATATGGGTTTGGAAGCAATTAGCACTTTCTAAGAACAAATCAAATTGTATTTCTGTTGTGGCACTTGCTGAGGTCCTTATCAGGTTCTTGCACATTAAGTTTTGTACCGATAGTCAAAGCTTGTTTGTATCCCGTAGTGCCCACAGCATTTAAACAAAATGTAATGGGGTTTGACGTTGTGGGAGGGAAGAAATCAGAAGCTCTTCATTCCTCTGAGCACCAGGTTAGCTCTTTTATTGAGCTGCCTTTGCAGGGAGAACAGAAGGTTTCTGAGCCAGACCTTTGCTGCAGTGAGAATGAATGTGCCATAGGTGTGGCGTTAAGATGTGACCATATGGACAGTGTGTTCGCATTTTTAATTGCCTTATGTTAGGCAAATCACTATTTCTTGGCTAGTGAACTCCCTGAAAACTTTGGCAGCTGCTGCTGTTGTGATCCGCATCTGAAGGTGCTGTGGAGAATCACTCTGTTACCTTTTCTGAAATACGCTACACTAAGGTAAAGGCCTCTCTTCATAGTGCATTTAGTGTGAATATTCCTGGATAGCAACAGAAGGTCCTGCTGCCCTTTAGCCAAGGTGCTGATATGATGGATCCCCCACCAAGACAGCAGTAGCTAGGTGGTAATTGTCCTTCAAGTAGCTTTTTGAAGTACATGCATAGCATTTTAAAAATTCGTTACCTAACTAATGGCTGGAGATCACTGCTTACCTCTGCTCAGGTGTCTTCCTCAGCTATTCACTGTGATTTTAATTTACAGTCCTCTTCACCACTAGAAATTATGTATATGCCTTTTGGAAAAGGTGCATTTCAACTTTATTTAGTCACAGCTCACCTAGGAGATGATGGCAACTTGCCTCTCAGTCCTTCATAAAAATACTTCCTATCTTCACCCAAATTTGTCCTCACTACAGTTTACCCTCACTCTGAAGGGGTTGTAATTGTACTTCTTTTATTGTTGTTGTTGTGCAGGTGAGTTTTATGGCTCTTCTCCAAGTCTCATACCCAGTGAATGGGAACAAATCTGCAGGAACGTACTTTCTTGGCAAGGGGCGAGCCTTACTGGGGTGTCTGTCCCCTCTGTGTTCATGGCAGGCCTGGCAACAGGACCTGCCTTGGGCAGTCTGAGCTCTAAGGTGAGCCTGGCTCTGTTAGTTTGATCAGAAAGAAAGTAGAGGGAGGGTTTTGGTGCAGCTGTTGAGGTCACCAGTGGCCTCCAGATCTTGTAAAGCAAACTCCAGCGCTGTAGGAGTTGGCACTCAGCTAGCTGGTACACATGAATGAAGAGGGGAATGCCGTGGGTGATGTGAAATGGCAGTGAACAGACAGCAAAAAGCCCACAGACGACAAGAATGGCTCAGATCAACTTGGCTGGGGTGGCACTACTGGTGGGGTTGGTGTCTCTGGTGTGTTGGGTGAGACTTCTGATCATCAGACAATAGCAGACTAAAGTGATGAGGAAAGGAAAGAGGAAACCAGATGCTGTAGGGGAAAATAGCAGCTGAGGTTCTCAGGGCTCGTCATGTCATAGCAGATGATGTGGTTATTGATACCGCTGGTGTGAGCGTAGATGGAGGTGGGCAGCAGCTGCAGGAACACCAGTGCCCAAGACGCAGCCGTGCTGGGTCCAGCAGGGTAGGAAGCCCATGGGGTAGCAAATGCCTAGAAAGTGGTGGATGCTGATGTAAGTCAGCAGCAGGAGGCCACTGTGCAGGGTGGTGTAAAACAAGAAACGTACCCGTTTGCAGAACAGCTCTTCAAACGGCCATGTGTCCCGCAGGATGTAGTTGATGAGCAAGGGCAAAGAGAAGAGGCAGAGCAGGTCTGTCACAGCCAGGTTCACCAGGTAGATGGTGGTGCAGGTCCAGTCCTTGGTGTGGAAGCAGCTAGGCCACAGTGTGGCTTCCTTGAGGAGCAGCCCCAGCATGAATACAGAGCTGTAAGTGGGGGTAACAAGATGTGTTTATAGCCTTCCACGAGAAGGCACAAAGCCTTCCCGGAGGGGCTGTTCTCAGTTTCCTTCAGCCCCTCTGTTGCTGGGTGCAGCTTTAGACACCATGCACCACTCTTCTATTGCTTTAAAGCTGCCAGAAATAGAAACACCAACAGTCATTTGTCGCTCTTGTCTCTTGCTACCTCAAAGAAATCTGTAAAATCCTAATTAAAGCATGCACCATTCTCCAAAGAGACAAAACTGTGATGGAAATGGTGCATCAGTGTTACCACTTGAATTCAACCAAAGCAGCACTGCTGCAAACACTTGGTGATGTGTCCTTGGGGACCAGCATGGCATTGCAAGGGCAGTTAAATGAAGTGTATTGCAAATGCGGGCTCTGCCACGTGCCAAAATTCCTCTGAGCTTCAGATACTTTACGGGGACAGCAGAGGGAAGGGCTCAAGCAAGCGTGCATTTTGCAAGAGGCAGTGCCTGGGACTGTCGCTAGTTGGGCAGTGCACGCAGGTCGTTTGAGAAGAGATGAATTTACAGCTTGCCCACGGCAGCAACAAGCAAACAAACGTGAAGGGTAGCCGCAAGCAGCCTCACTCGCCGGGGTGGAAGCAGAGCCAAGCCGGGCAGGCTGGGGAAGGGTTTGCTCAAAATGTGTGGTCATTGCAATCTGGGAAAATATACATGTAATTTCCCCTTTCTCAAAGGAGTGGGAAAGAGGCATTTTTCTGCTTTCTGGTGTTCTCTTAATCCCATTTAGAAAATATTAATATAATTTGTATAGACTAGTTTGGGGTTTTTTTGACGTTTGTACCCCATATACCTCCTGAATTTCCCGGAAAAGGAAGGGAACCAGGAGGGGTTTGTTAGCAAGCACCCTGTCACTAAAGAGGGCAAGGAGCAAACTGAGAAATGACTGAATGTCTCTTTGTTCTTAATTTTGGGGAAAGCTTGGTAACTTCTGCGTGTGGTCACCTGAGCCAGAACTGTTGAAGATTTTTCTCCTGGCAGGAATGATCCCGTGCGTGTTCTGGTGAGCCTCCCTGATTTTTATCTATCTAGGATGCTTGTTTTACACTCTCATGCCAGGCCCTGTTCGGGTTTGCCTTCTGTTGTAAATCACGGCATGACCCCCTCTGAGTGTCTCTGTCTGAGCTGAGGGCTCCTGGGTCGTTCCATCGCTCCCGAGACCCTCCCTTGCCATGGTCCTGTGGTGAATCCAGCCACGGAGGATTCTGGCTGGCTCCTCTCTGCCTGGTCATTGTCCTTACTGCAAAACCCCTCCAGGCACGCATCAGCCCCTGAGTTATGGAAAAGGGCTTTAGCCCACACTAGGTAGTGATGTAAATAACTTGCATATCTTAAAATCGATAACTTTACTGCTTGGCTTTTGAACTATTCTACCCATTTCTTCATAATCTGCTTTGCGTAACTCGAGCAGCAAACTTTCACTCGCGTGTCTCTTCGTATTTTGATCCTTTGAAAAACACTCTTGTGTGATAAGGATGGGATGTTCGTGGTATTATCAGGGAGTGAGTGCCCGGGGTTGCTGGGGGCTGCTCACCCTCCAAGGTAGGGGAATGGGTCTGGACTGGTGGATGAAATCAGGAGGGAAGAGGAGAGGAGTGTGGTTTATCCCCACAAATGCTCCTGGTTTTTGGGTTATCTGTCGCTAGAGGTCAGTACTGCAACGCTACTATACAAGGAATGTGTTCTGTAGCGGGACAGAAAGTCTGATTTCAAGGCTGCAACTGCTGTCGTTCATGTCTGTCACTTATTTACATGACTCTGGAGGTTCGTTGCCAAAGATAAATATTAACACCAACAGTCTTCAGCAGGAAGAGGTCACTTTTATTTTTTTCTCATGCAAGTAAAACACAGTAGGGTAATAAAGTGACCAAACTTGACATTTTTTTAAATCTGAGTCACAGAATGGTTGAGGTTGGAAGGGACCTCTGGAGATCACCTAGTCCTGTTCAAGCAGCCATAAATTTTTATGTCTCATTTTCTGAAATGGTAGCCCATTTGTGTCCCCTGCCAGCTGCCCAAGGCTGCCATGGTTTGCTGCTCAGACTCTCCCACTTCCCATGTCACTGACAAAGATGTTAAACAGCAGGAATGCAGCAACCCCAGCTGGAGCTGTTGACTGGCAGCATTGGCATCCTCAGCAAAAATCCTTTTGACCCCAATTGGTTGCTTTTTGTGAAGCCTGAAGTCGTATAAAGTGATGTAGGTTTAAACTCCAGCTGGAGCGATCCCTGCTGTCATCCGTTATGTGTGAAGCAAAGTTATTTAAAACAACTCTCTCTCAAAAAAAAAAAAANGTCCAGCCCTTTGGATTGGATGGAAAAGGAAGGAGTGGTCAAAAAAAGTCCTCTAATTTTGCAGTCTAAGACCTAAATCGTGTCCTCCATAGAGAAGTGTTATGTGTGCTCAGTGGTTTCTCACACAGCTGTGCGTGTGTTCAGGCACAGGGAGCATTGCTGACCCCTTTCATGGGGGGTGTTGCCATCACAAAACCCTCTTGTTTTCTGTAATTTCACTTCTATCAAAAGCTGCTTCTGTTGGTACAGTCTTGGTGGGTTGCAGCAGGATAGAGAAGTTTCTGATGCATGGGGTCTTGGTCCAACCAGGTAGTTATGTCCCCCAACCCATCAGTTCTCTTAAATTTGTTTCCAAGCTGGATAAATTCTTAGTCTTCTCCATTTTCTTGGGGGTGATTTGGTCCATATTGCTTAGGCTGCTGGTGCAGGAATAGTTTATTTTGGAGACCGGTACATTATTCAGCGTGATACTGAGCAGTTTTGGGGTGCAGCTTTGTCAGATCCGGCTGGAAAGCTGCCACTGGGGAGGTTTCACATGGGTCCTGCAACGGGACCTAACCTTTAGAGGAAAGCCTAACCATCCATCCTAAGGTGTCCGTGGAATCAGGGCTGAAATGTCTTTGTTCTGCAAGCAAAAGGTGGGGCCTTCCAGCAAACAGAAGGAAGGAAATAGTTCCTGTTCTGCTTCCTCTGAACAAGCAAATCTTACTATTTCTGGTATTTTTATAGAGCATCTGTGGATCTGCGAGCATCAGGCTGTTCCTCAAATTATTAAAATCTATGTTAGTATAGTATCTTAATTAATTGACTTCTTTACATGTTTACAAAGCTCTGTCTGCAGATATAAAACAGCTGTTAACGTCAGTAATTCAGAAATAGTGGAGTTGGCATCCTGCATTTCTCTTGTCAGCTGAAATGATGATTGAACATAACTGGCCACTTCAAATTAAGGTAAGTGAAACAACCGCCTTACAGCAGCTGGGGTGAAATGGCTCACTTCTGGCTGTTGCAAACTGGTGAAAATATCTCAGATGTCACTTAAATACTTGCTGGAAATTGGTTAACCTACTTAAGACTTAAAGACTTGTTTTAATTCTACTTTATTTGAGAGCCAGTGAATACCTTACAGGCGATTGTTGCATTTTTATTTATTTAGATTGTTTTGTATTTTTAGATACAGATATTTTTGGGGTTTGCTTTATAACGTAGCAGTGGGAACACGTCATCTTAGATCTGTTGGCCAAGATGAGGTCTGTTGGGGAACTGTCTCTTAAAACACAGCATTCCCTGTTGGCCTCTTCCATGCTGGATGGTTTTGCATGGCTATTGGGCCATTTCTTCCGGTCAGTATTTCTAAGTAAATAACCTGAGTTTAAAAAACATCTTTTTTGGCTTTGCCATTGCTTTAACATGAGCTGGCTGACTCGGGGTGACCCTCGTTTGCTGTCCTGCATTTCAGACCTGCCTTGAATGTGAGGTTAAGAGTAAAACCTCGCTTGTGATGCTTAGGCTATCAGAAGCTACATTGCTTATAAAAAGAGCTCCCAAAAGGAGATTTTTTCCAATCTTTGTATGTATAATTCACTTAAAATAGTTTTTAGTGCGACTGGAGGTGATATCCCAGTGTATGAAATCTGTCAGAGATGATTGATACACATATGAGAAGCTGAGTGAAAATTGAAGGAAAGATATGGCATTGCCAGGCTTCATTTAAATACAAGAGCTATGCATTTAGATTGATTTATTTTTATGCCAATAGGTTCTGACATAAATATAGTGATATATAATGTATTGACTATAATGTCAACATTATTTTAAAGCTGACTCGAGGAAAAATATCTCATTGTTAGTGCTGAAATATAATGCTTTGTTCTGCTGAAAGGGAAAGCCTATGATCAAATAGCCTCTTTCTAAAGACCCTTTGTAATGGCTCTTAAAATGAGTAACAGCAGAGGTGACCTGTCTTGGGGCACTCTGTATCCTGAAATTGTTTTGGGACTTTCAGGGCAATAGCAGACTATGAATACGGATGCATGTCCCATAGCTGCACCCAACCCTGTGGCTCGTGCCCTTTCTCTCTGTTTAGGGAGTATCCTAAACTTGCATCCCCACTACACAGCGGGTTGGCCGTTACAGAATCATAGAATGGTTTGGGTTGGAAGGGACCTTAAAGACCATCCAGTTCCAAGCCCTCTGCCATGAGCAGGGACGCCTCCCACTAGACCAGGTTGCTCATGTTATGTTGGCCATTAATTTTTAATGCTAATAACAGTTTTATACTGTGTAATACGGGTGTTCTACTATGTCAAACTACTGGGTTACAAGTCTGTTGGCAGTGTTGGCCCTTAGCCCATGCTAAGATGTGAAATTGACCTTATTCGAATTTTGCTTTGAGGTCTTTAATTTTTTTCACTTGTTTTGGAGCTCACCTTGCTAGAGGTGAAGGAACTACTAGATGTTTTGGGGTGAAAGGATAGCTGTTATTTGAATGAACAGCCTGATGCAAAGGGGATTCACCATTTCTCTTTACTGCATCTACTCTTTGCCTTCCATTCCGAATTTTCCAGGTCAAATCTCTGGATATTTAGGCAATGTGACCTTCAGGACCAGGTTAATTGGTGTTGGCTGTAGCCACTGGAAGCCAGTGGAACCTGTAGGCTCGCGGTGGGTCTGCCTTTCTCAGTTCTGTTGGTCCCTAGTAGGAATGTTCCAGCCCACTTCTGACTTAGATCCACTTCTTCCACATCCTTCTATGTCTGCTTTATTTCCTTTCTTTAAAAAAAGAAAAAAGTAACCAATACAAACCAAACCAAAAAATCCAGGCAAAATACCCCCAACCAAACCCTGAAAAGTTTCTTTTTCATTAAAAGCACTTAGCAGCATTCAGTTGACTGATGCCTCTGCATTTTCCCAGTGGAGGTATGAGAGCCTGGCTGTGCAAACAGTGGTGATGCTGGTACAAGGGTGGCTGCTGCACGCTGGGCTTGTCACGTGGTCCTGCGGTAGCCCATGAACCATAATGGCAGAGAGAGATTGGGTTAGCTGAAGGCTTTTCTTCTATTGCCTATATTGTTTCTTAGCTTGCATTTAGACTACTTAAATTATGTCAAACTGTATCAGTTTAGCACAAGTCCACCTTTGCAAATTTTACAAGCTTTCATCCCCTTTTACCTAGTAACTTATTCTGAAGGTGTATAACGTGTGAAAGTGGCTGTGGCTCGTTGCTCGGTGTTGTAGCTAAGAGGCAAGGCACTGTCTGCGGTTTTTGGTTGGAGCCTGCTGGTGGTGTACCACTTTGGAAAAGCCCCTTAGGGGGGTAATGCTGAGCTTCTTGACTTAGGTGGCCTCCAGGTGCAGATGTGCTGAGCACCTGCAGCTCCAGGAGCGGCCGCTAAAAGCTCCACCTGGTTAGCACTTCTGCAAATCACTGCTGACTAACTTCATCCCACCACCCACAACTCATCTCTACCTTGGTTTTAGGTTGGCTTCAGCCCACTGGCAGCGAAGGGCAGCCGTGAGGAGCAGGGATCAGCAGAGGACTGGTGGCTCCCTGAATGTGTAGGAAAACCCTTGCAGCAGGGCTGGGGAACTGCCGGCTGCCCAGGAGAGCGGGGATGCTCAGGAGCGATGCTTCCACCTGGGGCTGGTTCTGCCTTAACCACTGGATGATGCATTAATAATTTCATACATGCATCATAGTGTATGACCATAATGGCATTATGGTCACTTCTATAATGCTATACCTATACATTTTGGTATAGCGGAAACTGTGACATTTCTAGTCACATACAAATTGCTTTAAAAGTGTCAGATGGAGAGTGCTATACATAGATGTAAGGTGGGTTTTTTTTTTTCCCCTTTCATGGAACTATTTTTTCTTCCTTTCTCATTTTCTCCTGCGTTTTTTTTACTTTCACTTTGTACAGGCTGCTGATATAAAGGGTTTATTCATGAGGTTAACCTAATTACTGTCCTCAGAAACAAAGCCTGTTTCTACAGTGAATATCCTTTTGATATCCATCATTTGAATATTGCCTAATAAAGTTAGCAAATGGCCTCCAAATGAACCAAAATGATTCAGTGTCTCATCTAGCAAAGAATGTATTATGGTTTTACCGATGCTGACAGAAATGTTTAAAATTCTCAATGCATTGCTTTGCTGGGGAATTAATATGCATTTTTTCTGTCTTGAGATGAAAAACACCGTCTGGATTTAATGCAACACTTACAAAATTGCTGATGTGAATCTCTGTTAAAGCTATTTTATATACATACTGGAGGGTTTACCGGAGACAACTGGAAAGTTCACTTTGAGTAGCTCCAATACTTGTAGTCAGTAACTAAAATTGTATTCATGGAGTTGCAAGACCAAAAGGCATGAATTTAAGTGCCTTCCTATATTTTCCTTGCATGGAACAAAGGGGAAACATTTTTTCATACAAGCAAAGCTCCTTGGAGTTGAGTGCCCTCTGGGGAGATAATTAAGGAAGGTCAATATATACTGATTGATTGAGTTCTGACCTGTGTATACACGCCGTGTCTGCACATCGTGATGGCCAAGCCTTAGACTGTGGGGCTGGTGGTTGGGTCCCTGGGCTGGCTGAGCCGTTGCTGGAGTCACCTCGTAAGACCGCTGGGTTGACATGGGGAATAGTTTACATTCGTTCAGATTTCTCTGGCTTTCGTGCGAGTGTTGATTTAAAAGCCTGACATAAAAAGTCCATTTCAGTCCTTCCTAGTACTTGTCTCAAGACAAATATTCCTTGCTCTACTCCATTTGCCTTTTCTGGGTAGAAGCAGAAGTGGTAAGTGAAGACAAAAATGGATCTTTTTTTTTCCCCTAACGATCATCGTTCTATTAAGTGAATTCTTGGACAACAAAATTTAGATTTAGCTTGCCTTCTCCGAAGCATAAACCCAGCTAATCCTGTTAAAAGGAGTGTAACCAGCAGATATCAATGTTCTCACTGCCACCTACCTGCTTGATTCTTGCAGGTATTTGTTGAGAAGATTGAGGCAGGCTTTATGTTCTTAATCTTCTGTCTCTACTTGGACTGGAACTTTTATAAATAATTTAACTTAATTATCATCTATCTGTACTGGAAAATATTCGTTTACAGAAGGACATTTCAGAAAGCATACTGACAAACTGCCTTGTTCCACGGAGTGCAAAAATCCAGCATTAAGCGATGATGATGTTCGATGTGTCCAAAGGAAAATCATTATTTCAGTTACTTCTTAAATAGCTCTCTGGTTCGGAAAGAGTATTTGAGTTAATGGTAATTTGGCATCATTATGTATTAATGGGCTCCATCTGATTTATTTTTTCTGGCAGTTATCCGCTTGCACGATGTATTACGCCTGACCGTTCCATTTCCCCTGCTATTGAGTGGTAGATGGTGGATTAGTACCTCGAGCCAACGAGAGAGGCTGCATGGGAACATAATGGGATCTCGCCTCATTTTTTAATGGTGAGTTATGGACTGTCACGCAGAATATCTGGACACATTTAATAACTTTCTGATGACAACTGTAACAGAGGTAAAGGTACGTGTTGTCACCAAGCTGCTAGCTAGAGAGGCAGGCTCCTGCTCGCCAGATGCCGTTACACTGCATTGAGTTGCCTTTGTAGATATTTTTGTAATTACAAACTTTTTCCCAGCTTCAGTAGTGCTTAAATAAAAAATTGATCCCATGGAATTATATTGCTGAATATTAAAGTCGGTATTTATTTGGAAGAGTCACTTTGGGGTGCCTAATTTGTCCGCGAGAGCAAGGTTTTCTGCTCAGACTGCAAAATGGTGCAATAAAAATCAGTGATTGATGTTTATTATCAGATTAAATGGTTTAGCTGTGGGGATCAAAGTTATAAATTACAGCCCTCTGCAAGCTGTGATTGGCCACCAGAGATCTTTCGAAGTGCCAGCGTTTTTTAATGAGATCGTATATTTTCAAGCCTCTAACGGTATCAACTTTTGTAGTTTATTGAAACTGTGTTTAAAATAACAGCTTGCCGGATGTCAAAAATATTGGACAAGTTTTGTATTTGCTTGGTGCAACATCCCAGAGGGAAAAAACCCATGATTTAAAAGCTGGGACTTTGATTCCCAAGCAAAGTCTGAGGACTTAATGAGGGCGAGGGATGCCATCCTCTGGCTCTACGCTGGTGTAGTTTTTGCTGCTTCTGGCTTTTGGTCATTTCACTATAAACATGAGGAATTGCGTATGCTCTTCTGCTCTCCCGCAGGCTGCAAAGGGGAACCATGACCTGGTTATTCACAGAAATTAAATGTTTCCATTCCTGAGTCTTGTGGAGAGACGACAGCGTTAGTGTAGTATTGGTTGGATCAAAGTTTAATGGTCAGCTTTTTCCCTGTTGGGAGATTGGCCCCGGTGATACCAACATTTTCCCCCACTGTTCATGGAAGCAGAGGAAACTGGAGATTGCTCTAAATGGCAAAAAAAATGTAAACACCCTGATGCTATTTGCTTATAGCTGATAGGGCATGCCCTAAATATCAAAAGCATAATATTCAAATAATAGGCATTTGATGAAAGGAATACGAAATAATCTTATTAGAATGCTCTTAAACTCTCTATCTGAAAACTAGCAGTCAAAGAATAGCTAAAATTCCATCTGCCGTTAGAGAAAACTTGCTATAGGAGATTTATAATTGGGGTAAAATCTTAACTGTGAAAGGATTAATGGCAAGTACAGCATCGTGGCATCAAAAGCATGACATTGTCTCCCTGTCCCCAGGACATTCTTTGTTAGAAAATCATTTGTTTTACTCACAGGAGGTCTTTTTTCTTTTTATATTAAAAAGTTGGGTCTTTTTTTCCTTGTGGCTGCGTTTACTCTCAGGAGATTCTGATTAAGCAGCTCAGTTCAAAAGAGTTTGCACTCTACCGTCATTTTGGGGGGGAGGCAGAAATCATTAGGCGTGCTGTGGGTATTGCAGCCGCTCAGCCAGGGGGAGTTTCAAAGCAGGCTCTCTTCTTCCATTCCTCCTGCATCAGCACATGGGAAGCTCTTCCCTGGGCGTTAGGATAAGTGAAAGGCTTTTTCAAAGGTGAGAAAGTATTATTTAAAGTGATGTATGAGTATAGAATCACAGCATGGTTTGGGTTGGAAGGGACCTTGAAGACCACCTAGTTCCACCCCCCTGCCCTGGGCAGGGACACCTCCCACCAGACCAGGTTGCTCCAAGCCCCATCCAGCCTGGCCTTGAACCCCTCCAGGGATGGGGCAGCCACAGCTTCCCTGGGCAACATGGGCCAGGGGCTCACCACCCTCACAGTAAAGAATCTCTTCCTGATATCTCATCTAAATCTCCCTTCTTTCAGTTTAAAACAATTCCACCTTGTCCTATTGCTACACTGCCTGATAAAGAGTCCCTTCCCTGTAGCCCCTTTAGGGACTGGAAGGGGCTCTGAGGTCTCCCCAGAACCTTCTCTTCTCCAGGCTGAACAACCCCAACTCTCTCAGCCTGTCCTCACAGCAGAGGGGCTCCAGCCTCTGATCATCTTCATGGCCTCCTCTGGACCTGCTCCAACAGGTCCATGTCCTTCTTATGTTGGGGATTGATGCAAATCACTGTATCAATTGATTTGCAGCCAGTCGTGCAGGTGTTACTTCCCTCATTATACTGATGGAGAAAGGACTTGCCCAGAGCCGCCCTCAGGCATGGGCAGATCTCCGTTTCTGCACCCTGCTCGGTGTCTGCTTGCTTTAGCATCGCTGGAAGGACATCGCTGAATGAAGTAACGTTTGCGGTAATTATGACAGGTTCATACATGGAGTGATTTGCTCCGTTGTTGAGTCAAATTGGTCTGTTTTATTTTTTTTAAACTATTTTTTTTTAAAGGCTAGAATGAGCAGAGGCATTCTGGGACTACTGCGGTGGAGGCAAAGCCTGATGTGCAGTGGAGATCTGCGCTCAGCGACTGAGCGCTGGCATGGGGCTGTCAAGGATGCTGGCATGGGGCTGTCAAGGACGCTGGCACACCTTCGCTGCGAGGAGCGGCCCTTGCTGATGTAATTGTACCTTTACCTTGCAAGTCCTGGTGGAAAATAATTAAATTTCATAAAAGCCTGTCTCATTTTGAGCCCCTGAGGGTATCAATTAAATGTAATAATGGTAACTGCAGCTTTTAAGCAAATATGTAGGGTTTTTAAAAAGAAATTAGGTGAAGTCTTTTGCACAGCATGGACCTGAAGACATTATTTCCATGTTCCCCTCACTGGAAGTACCACTCCTGTAAAGTCTCATGAGGAGCTCTTTATGTGCAAGAAACAGAGGCATGAAGGTGGTTCAGGGTTTTCTTTGGTGGCCAAAGGCAGGTCCTGGAGGTACCAAGCGTGCCCATCATTTTACGTTGCTCAGCTGGGATTTGCCGTATGTGGTAACCTTAAACTGCCCGAGCCAGCTATTGCAATTCACCATCGAGCATCTTTAGGAATAAGTCACCACAGATTTATTTTTTTTTTTCTTGCATCCTGCCACAAAAGAATGCACCCCCCACCCCATGCTCGGATGTGGTCCGAGGATTTCTATACCTCAGGATATTTGCTTTAATTAGCATGGACTTACGCGTCTGATCTGGAGGTTGGCCTCTTTGGAGAAGGGGATGTTTGTTGCTGGGCTGCAGCTCCGTTAGCAGCAGCACGCGCTGATTTGTGGGAGCTTTTGAGAAGCTGCATACACCTTCTGCAAGGTTGCATCAGAGGGAAATAAAACACCAAAATTATCCTAATAAATTACAATAATTGTGCCTGGCAGCATGCGGTAATTTAAAATAGATTAATCTAACAAGCTTTAGATATGAATAAATAATAAACATCTTCATGCATTGGGAATCTTATTCTATTTAATTCTGAATGAATATTAATTACCCCTCATAAACCCAATGCAAAAATCGATCCGTGTGGAGAAGGCACAAGGTATTAAGTATACCAAATTGGACAGAGCCCAAATGAATATTCTCATCATCAATTAAAGTCGGATTACACTGACGCTTGACTCTGTCACCGGCTGCCTGGTGATGAGAAGCAGGCATTAAAAACGTGGTCTGTGCTGCGGGGGTTTATATTCAATTTTGTATCCCTTGTTTCCTGGCAGGGTTGGATGGCTGGTTTACTGCTGGGTGGGATGGGTCAGGAGTTACCTGCTGTCCCTGGGAGAAAGGAGGAAGCCACAGGTGATGCTTGGGCATCGGAGTGGTGGCTGGTGCTGGCAGCCAGCGTCGCCCCAGTGCCATGGCACATCCTCCATCCCTCCTGCGTGCAAATCCATGGAGCTGAGAATCGTGACTCTCACCTCCTGGCTTCTGCAGGAGTAATACCAGAGAACAAATTTCTCACCTGGCAAAATAACCCCTCGGGCCATGGTAGCATAGGAGGAGGCCGTGGGAGAGCCGCCATCCCCGGCATTGGTGCGATGCTCTGGTGCTTGTTGCCTTATGCCTTGTGTGTGCAACCAGAGCAGAACTGAAGACCTGCTTGGTTTTGAGTTGGAACATATGGAAGATGGATGAGAGGGAACATCTGCACCATCTGCTGTAGGGGAGCTCCATCCTTTATCCTCGCACCTCGCCGCGTTGCTGCTGGGTTTGGATGATATCCCTCATTCCCTCCTATTATCGCCATTCTCCAAAGGCCAAGTCTTTCTTCAGCAGAATGCTTTGCTTAGCAGGAGACGGCACTGGGAGCTCCTAAATGGAAATTTCTTCTGCTACCTTTTTCTGTGCATGGCTCGGGCAAATATATTTTGCTTGTACAAGCAGGCATCAGGATCTTGGTTTTGGTGAACACACGCTGCATACCAGAGTGTAAAATGAGCTGGGGAGCATAACTGGGGTGTTTGGAGATGCAATGTCACACCAGGACCGAGGCGGGGAGCCGGCAGGGGATGCTGGCTGTGGCATGGGGCTTGGTACAGCAGGAGTGATGCTCCTGTGGGGAATTGCTGGGTAAAAGCTGGTTTGTGTACGGGAGGGGAGAGCCCCAGGCAGGCGCATCGTGAGCAGCGTGCTCCCAGCGATGCAGGGATGGCATTTTGCATCTTGGTTTAAATCGTAAAGCCTGGCAGAGTTAAATGAAGGTCACCAGCTGTAAAAAGTGACAGGGACGTTTTAAGACGTACTGTAAAATAAACCGTAGCCTAAAAAAAGCTTATGATGGTATCTGCTGCAGGCTTTGGCCTCCATTTTAAAGCTGCCTTGATCTTTTAACATGGAAGTGATTTGCTGCCGTTGTACCATGCCTGAGATTTGCAGATACCGTACTTAAAAGTGTTTGGAGGCTGCTGGTTTCCTTGGGGTTTAAAGATAAGGGGGAAGGAGACTGGAGGGAGGAGGAAAGGAGAAATACTTACGTGTGTCTTCCCAAGCCAGGGGCTTGTGTCAGGTGTGTGTTGAGCAGCTGCTCATGGACTGAAGTGTGCAGGTAAAGGGCGTAAGGGAGAGCATGTAAAAGGGAAGGGATGAAGAGCACCCAGGGGATGTTGCTCATCTCCCTGGGGTCTGTTCGCCTGCAGATTTTCCTGGGACCCGGGGATCCAGAATGCCATGGGTTCGGTCCGATGCCCGAACTGACGTGTCTGTCAGGGAGATGGAGTGACACCGTGTATGGGTGCAAGGTGTGTGTGTTCTCCTGCAGGATAAAACCATGTTGGCTGGGAGTTGTGCAGAAATCATTATGCTTTTCCTCTGCTGGTGTTGTCACTTTTCAGTAAGTAGAAAGGTCTTATCCATCTACTGCACGCAAGAAGAGTTACCCACAAAACTCATCAGCCCCCAGATCTAAATAATTCCCATTTCCCCAGAAACCAGCAATTAGCAGATGTCTGTCTTGCTTTCACCTACAGCTTAAATACCAAAGAAATATCTTCCCTACTTGCAGCAAAATTTGAAAAGCATTAGCAACCAGCTTTCCACGCTGCCTTCGGTGTTAGAGATGGATGGACAAAACCAGCAACATTTTATCCGGTTTATGAACTGGATCTCTGCATGCATCTTTTTGAATACTTAAAGTTTTCAGGGTTCCTTTACAGGAGAAAATAATTTTTAAAAGGAAACGTGGGACCCAAACTTCAATGTGAAGTGAGAACCACCCTGGTATCAGCAGGCCAGGAATTAGACTTAAAATAAGATAAGAATAACAGATGTTTTTAAGAACTCAAAAATATAGTGATTGTTATAATATTTGTATGAATTTGAGGGGTTTGTGTATTTCTACTTACAGGTATTTTCCAAATTTGCTGACAAGCATTACCAAGATTACACACCCTTTGGCTTAGGGACCATGCTTTCTGCCAGGGTTGTGAAGAGCCTGAGAAAAATACCCTTTTGTACACAAATGGGCTTGCTAAATAAAAGCACTGCATAAAAAGATGACAAATGGAGAAGATGATGTGATGTATGGACCACTTTCCCTCCTACTTAAAGGTTGCAATGGTGCCGTTTAGCATTTGTCACCCTAAGGACAAATTCTAGCGGTGACAGGTACATGTTTTTTCCAAACGTGACTTTTTTTTCCATTTTATTTGATAAGTTTCCCCAACCAGCAGATATTGCATTTGTGGGGAAGGAGGAAGAAATCACTATTATTATCTGTGGAGTCCAGGCACAGACAAAAGTTCATTGAGCTTTGGACAGGGACCAGTGGATGCTGTCTCTGCAGATCCTCTGAAACAGGTAGATTTAGATGAGATATTAGGAAGAAATTTGTGACTGTGAGGTTGGTGAGCCCCTGGCCCAGGTTGCCCAGGGAAGCTGTGGCTGCCCCATCCCTGGAGGTGTTCAAGGCCAGGCTGGATGGGGCTTGGAGCAACCTGGTCTGGTGGGAGGTGTCCCTGCCCAGGGCAGGGGGTGAGACTGGATGGTCTTCAAGGTCCCTTCCAACCCAAACCATTCTGTGATTCTATGGGGGAAAGTTTCCCAGCCCCTGCCCTAGGAAGCAGAGGGATGGGGGATCCAGGAGAGGAGCATCCCGAAAGGCAGTTGCATGGCGTAGGTAATTGATATCTAATATCACCATAGCATCTCCTTGGTGAACCCAAGTAGGCTTTAAAATCAGAACAGCCATGTGAGTGGAATTGCCAGTTGGTTGCTGGTTTCCAGCTGGTTTGTTTTCATTGCTCTGGTTGCAATGTTTTGTGTGTATTTTGAAGCACCTGTGGCACAGGAGGCAACAATGGTGCCATCTCTTGTGCCCTTGCAGCAGCTCCACAGCAACCGTGTGCTCCCAAAAGCCACTGTTGGTGATAGCCAGTGATACAAAAACAGGGAAGAAGGGGGAAGAGTACACAAAAAGGGGGTTTGTAAGACTGCAAGCTTATAGGTTTACAAGTGTTCTTTAGAGGATGCTTCATCGTAGCTTAAAACATTAATTAAACGTATGGCATCGGTTGCTTTGTTGCTGTTTCTTTTTAAGATGGGGAGTGCTGGAGCAAGGACTGAGTTGCAGCAGCTCATGTGGATGTCGCAGCATCTGCACTGCTTGAGGACGTGAGGCAAACCAGCCGTAGCATGTACAAAACAGTGAATTTTAAACATAGTTATAAAATATCTTGTTTTAATCCATGGTTTTCTGGAAATACCTTAAATCCGACAGGTCCAATTAAAAAAAATACAATTCTTGTCCTCCATGCTAATGTGGAGACCCCGAGCTATTTTTTGCAATGCAGGGACATGGCCTGATGTCACAGGGACAGAAATCACTTGTGGGCATTTGTTTTTTTTTCCATCCAGCCCATGGCGATGTGAGCGATCGCTGCCCACCGGCTTTGCCCCTGCTTGAGTCAAACCCCCGCAGCCGAGCCACGCTTGCTGCACTGCGATGGGCTGAGCTCCTGCGTTGTTTCCCAGGAGAAGGGTGTTGAGCACAGTCTGCAGTGGAAGAACCTGGCATTTACAAGGCATTATCCCGAAAGCTGCATGTAATCTGTGGTATGGTACCGGGAAGAACGTAAGTAGCAGCAATATGGTCTAGCTGGGGACTTTAAAAAGCATTTTAATATAGATCCATTACCAAGGACTTCAGAGAAATTGCTTTTTGGTCTTCGCTGCAAGGGGAACAAAGTGTTATGAGTTTGACCTGTCTGGAGAAGCAGTTCCTTTGCCTTGCTGCTAGGCAAGATTTAAATCCTGCTGCTGTATTGCATTGATCCCAAATAATTGCTGTAATAGCAGTCGCGGTGTAAACAGCGAGCAGCTTTCTGTCACTCAAGTAATGAAATTACATACATTTTTGCTGTGAAAGAATTTATCCTGCAGCTCGGTGCTGTTGCCCCAGGATGAGGAAGCTCTTTGCTCTGAGCCCATGCCGTACAATCCCATATCTCCCAGGAAAAATTAATAAGGGGGAAAGATGGGGAAAAGACAGGGGTTTGGGGGAATACATAATTTAAGACATCAGGGCAGTTACTTCTGTTAAACAAGAAGATAAGGGGATATTTCTTGTATTGTAGGTTGTAATTCCAACAATGTCTCATGTTTTCCCTTTGTCTAGGCTCCTTTAGTGTAACACCCAGTGTGATTTCTTTCCCCTTTTACTGAGTAGCTGTTCTCTAGCTTAGCGTGATGCTCTTCGGTTGTTCATATGTAAATCGCATGGGTTTTCATTAGAAAAAGTCAGCAGCATCTTTCTCTTCCCTCCCCATCCTAGTCTATTTTGGGACCCAATAGATACCGCTTCTTGCTCTTCGCGTGGCAATCTCCGGTTTATTTACATTGGTTTACATTTCTCAATTTCCAGCAGCGGGTGAGAAGCTGACAGAATTTGTGAGGTGGGAAAAGTAGTTTATGAACCAAAGGTCCAAGTTCAAGAATAAAAAGCACATCATCCCAGCTCAGCAAAGTGAACCTTTGCTCTACCAGAGCTTTGGGATCTTAGTTTCTTTTTTCTTTCTTCATGTTTTTAAATACACATGAAGCACTTTACATGTCCCAGCACACAGCCCGGGCTTTGGCCCAGTCTTTGAGTGCGTTGCTCCTGGTGAGAAACACATTTGTGACACCTGCAAGTTTGTCCGAGAGTTTTGTAGAGATATTTACCCCTTGGCAGAAAGCAAGCGAAGATGATTCTAGCACAAAAACAAGACTCATAAACAGCCCCAAAAGGAAATAATTGCAAAACCAGAGCAGTCACAGTGTCTCCGCATGTAATGAATGCCTTTTACTTGCAAGAGTGATGTGCAATAGAGCAATAACTGGCAAAATGTGCAGACTTGGGCGATACATTCTCGGCAGTGTGGAGCTCTAAACAGTTAACAAAATTCCCCGCATCTTTATAAAGTGTGGAAAGTATACTTAAAGTATATATATATAGGTATTTTCTACAGTGCAGTAGTTTCATATGGGTCGATCTACTGCGTTCAGCCAATTTGCATGTGATTTAGTGCAATATTTATATCAGGCGTTTCATGTTGGTCTAAGTAAATGAAGTAGTGCTGGCAATCCTTTCATTATTAATACTGCTAGAAGTAATGATTTTGTATACCAAGTTGCAGCGTTTCAGCGAGCGGATCCCTAGTTAATGTAATGTGTTTGACCTTCACGCTTAGCGGGGTGAGCTCTGATAGTCTGTCTGTTGTCTAATTGCCTTTTGATTATTATTCACCAGCCCTGGTATTGTTTAATGGGCAGATTAGTGTCTTGCTTGTGAGCTTTGGTTCATAACCACGTCTCTACTAAACATCCTGCTATTTTGTCCTTAGTGAAATCACCATAGTAACATTGCAGGGAGAATAGTGTGCCTTATGGTTTTACCCTATGCTGAAGTATCAGGGCTGGCTAATATTTTTCACACGCTTTTGTCCACCTCCTGTCTTTAACACTTGCGGAGGCCAGAGGAAGTTGTACCTTTGGCTTCAAGATGATTGCAGTTTCTCCCGCGGATGTGGATACAGCTGGTCTGTGCAAGAGCCCGTGATGCTCGTGGAGTGCAGGAGAATTGTGTAGTTGCTCCTTATACCACACTGCTCTCCATCCCTTGGGCTGACCGCTACAAGCAAGATGAAAGATAGTCCTTGCTTCAAATGACTGGTGGCCAAAAGGCACAAACCCAGACGTTGTTTTACGCACAGGCGATTGAAACACTGAAGAGTAAAGTTATTCCAGGGCGCAGTGTAGAGTATTGGGGTTGTGTTGTGCCACCCTGTGGGTTTGCATCCTGCAGAAGGACTCAGCTCTTTGGGTCCTGTGTCATTCTCATGAATTAATCTCCATGTTTAAGAAGCACTTGTCTGTTTATATGGGTGTCTCTGAAGGTAAACTTATTTTCCCCCTTTCTTTCAAGGAATTTAGTTGTCCAGCAGATCTGTGTATTTTGGGAGGAATACGACTGCAATTTTTTTGGCAATGATTGCTGAGCTGTTACCTTCAGGTTCAAAAGCGTAAACAGCACAACCTATGCTCTTGCACCCAATGCGGCACATGGTGACCGAGAGCATCCTCGTCCCATGGAGAAGCAGGGTCCGGGATCAGTCAGGCCATCCTGGTGCTGCGATGGCTGGTGCCTGTAGGTGCTGCGTGCCTTTTCCCCCTTACCCAGCGGTGGGGCCTCAGCGTGGGTTTCTCTGCTCATTAAAGCACATTCTGCTGTGTTATGTGAAACGAGAGAAAGCTCTTGTTCAATACCACAATGATAAGTTAAACTCCGCGATTCTGAAAATAATAATTGGGTTGCCAGTATGTGTTTAAACAAGGGATAAATTATACGTGGGTTTTGGCATGCAATTTCACCCCTACTGGTCCAGAAACTCATTACAAAGGTAGGAGTGATCGCTAGCCAAGATTTCTAGCTTCCATTCTCTTTCCAATAAGACTTTATACTATTGCGTTATAATCTTTGGCTGATATCAGCATGTATCATACCCTAACTGCCATGGGTGATAAAACATTTGACAGTTTTCCCCATCCCTGTTAAATAAAACCCAGTAGCGGTAAATCATCCGAAGCAACGTCTCTTGGCTGGCTACAGAACACATTGTTTTTCAGCCTGAACCTCTCTGAGATGTGAGAGGTGATAATGTGTGTTTCCCAGCCCTGCACAGTGTTTCCCTGTTCCTCAGAGATACTGTGGATGGTTTTGGAAGCCCTTATGATTGCTGTTGCGGCTCCTAAGTGAAGGGGGATCCTCCTGCAGTGATTTTTTTCCAGGGAAGTCCTGCTGCGCGGGCAACCAGCCCTGTGTGGCCAAACAGGGACGGGAGGCTCCTCCGCAAATCTTAATTTCTTCCTTCTCCCACTGGCAAATAGAAATCATCTGCTCTACTTGAGTTATTTTGCTTTGATATGGAGAAGAATACATTAAATGCATTCCTTGGACTACGGCTGACTAGTGGGTCAAAAACATGATGGTATTTCTCTCTCTGATCAAAAAAAAAAAATTACTCCCTGGGGTGTATGCTGAGAGGTATCATACATACAGCTTCCACAAACAGAGCAGAGCTTTGGCAGGGGTTAGAAATCCCTCTTTGGCATGATGATTTGTGACCGTGTTGCTGTGTTATTGGGTTGTCAACTTGAAAGAAAAAATACCCCTCTGCTTTCATTTATTATGCCTGGAAAAAGGGCCCCCGTTGCTCTCCTTGCTCTTGTCTTGATTCATCACGACGTGTAACCCCAAAGCACGCGGGGAGGGCTGGCTGCGTGCTGGGATCTCTGCTCCCCTCCTAAATACTTCTGTAAGTTATGGTTTCACTTACGGCAAAATGGAAGGTGAAACCTGGCCTCTTCCAGCTGCTCGCTTGACGTTTTTGAGGTATTTATGGGAGAAAATGGAACCCACATCTTTGAGGAAGAAGGCTAGGATATCAGCTGGGATATTCAGCCTTGTGGAAATTCAGAGAGGGGGAAAAAATAGGCCCCTCTGGGCTACCTTTGGCTTGAAGTTTTATCCTGTGTAAAAAAAAAAAAAAAACCCAACAAAAAAACCCCCAAACAAACAACGCTATTGGAAGACATGGGCTCGAAATCATTAACAAAACCATCTGCAGACCGTACGTTGGCACAGATGGGCGTTTTGCTTCAGTTCTTGATTAATCGAAGACAAAACTGTGTGTTTCCCTGCTCCTTATGAAGAGAAACTGTTCTGCGGAGAGCAGTAAAGCTTGTTTTGGTGCTTGAAGCAAAACCTCTTCTCCTAGAGCAGCGTGCTTGGTGTTGTGACCAAGGTCAGGTCTGCAAGCGTGGGAAGGTGCCGGAGCGGGGCCAGACTCTGTGAGTTGGGGAGGCAGGGAGCTCCTGTCAAAGCAAATATCTGCATGAGGAGTTTGTAGTTTGGGTTGGAATGGTTTGGTATATAGATAAATAATAGACAAGCACTTAAATCATAATTGCTTAACATGGGGATATTTATACATCTTCGCTGTTACAAAATTAGTCTATGTTACCCTTCCTTATTGCCTTTCTTTACGTCTTTTGTGGTTTGGGAAATGCATTTTTAATAGGCTGCTTCAGCAAACAGGTGTCAATTTACAAAAGTTCCACTATATACCTATTTATATAGTAGAGTGAAAAAAAAAAATATATACATATATAGTAACATATACAAACTTTTCATTAGCTCCTCTTTTAAGCCTGGATGCTTTGGGTTGCTTGCACAACTCAACTTTAGTGAAATCTATCCAGGCAACATATCGAAAGCGATCCCTTAGCATAATGTATTCAAAATGGGGTTTAAACATCCTGCAGAAAAAAATGTACTGCGTGCGATTTCATTCCCAGGTCACGTTAAGTGCAATTACATTTATGTGGCTCTGAATCAGTTTCCTTAAATATCTGGCTATATATTTAACTTCCCAATGAAATGGCTTATGCTGTAAATATTGAGGCCATCCAGGGTGATTAAATATTAAAAATGACATTTAAAGAAAGCCCCAGTTGCTGTGTGAGCTGAGCTTTCCTGGCTTTTGGCAAAGTGCAAGCTGATAGACAAACTTTGTGTCCAGCAACTGATGCTGGTTCTGCAGAAGAAAAGCAAGAAATCCCCCAGGAATTCCAATCTGGGGTTAGGGGTGGACGTCAGAGCCCTCTGTGGCCCCAGGACAAGGGCAACAGGTCCTGAGCTTTAATGATTCCTTACCTTTCCCTTGCTCAGCCAGCATCTAGCCCAAACTTTCCAGCATCACAGAGATAAAAAAAAAAAAAAAATAAATCCTAGGTCTTGAGGGCAGTCATGGTGATGGGAATGGCTTTGGTGAACTCAAAGAGGGGAAGAACAACTCTATTTTCCTGTCAACTTGCAGGGGGTTTCTCCTGCAGGGCCTTGTGGCATTCAGCCTGTGAGCCATGATGTGGTCGCGCTGTCAGGCAGTAGATTTACTAGGTGAGTTTCCAAAAAGCAAACCAGAACCAAAACACCCCACAACAGAAATTCTTCCCCCTGACACGTGTGCCGACTCCCTGTGCAGAAGGTGTCTGGCTGTCCAAATCTCCTCCCTCAAAAGCTTCTAGCTTCACTGAGGGCAGTGATAGAGGCACTGCTCCAACAGGAGAGTTCTTGT
>VXBH01009594.1:1164919-1191861 GCA_013400035.1 Rynchops niger
CAAACCAGGGGGTCTCCTGCAGGCGGTGGGAAGGGAGGGGGTCATGGTCCAGCTCAGCCTTGTCTCGCTCCAATGTGGCTGCAGGGGCACATCCCCAGTGCAGCCAGGGCTCCGTAGAGACCTTCACCTGGCAAGGAGGTGAGCAGAGGCAGCAGGGAAGTGCTTTTCCACACTATCCGGTGACACCAAGCATAACTTTCTTAATTACCCTCTCTGACATGGCTTACTGTTTGTCAGTCTTGAAATGAAGTAGTATAAAAAAATCAGAAATTTATGGGATCTGCGCGCCTGTGGGAAGGTTGTAATTTCAAGCCGTTGATTTAAAGGGATATAAATCAGGAGGGAAGAATAAATAGAGTGCTTGTCAACTTTACGATTGCAGGTGACGTGCGTTTTATTTGGTTGGGATTTTTTTGGAAGAGCGCACAGCCACCGTTTGCTTTAAGTGGAAATGATACAAATGGGTTGCGCGCTGATCTCTGTCCGAGTGGGAATGAGCTCCTGACCACGTCTCATTCATTATCCTGCGAAACCCAAAGGGTGTCTGGGAGGCTCATCTGTCTGAAGGTAAGTTGCTGCCTCTGCCATCTCTTGTGACTCCGAGGTACTTGGAGTTCACTTTGTTCGGCAAGATAAACCTGTAGGAAGTGAAATGAAGGAGGCACTGCATAAAAAGACCCAGGATGCCTTTGCACACTGGTTCTGTAAGTGTTGTGTTCACCAAAGCAGAGTATGTGGAGAGGACAGAGAAATCTGTGGCTTACAAAAAAAAAAACCCCAAACCACCCCTAAAAAAACCCCCAACCATACAAATGACAGCTGTCACATTCTCACAGAAGCCACGTATCGAATCTGAAAACACCCAACATGGATGAAATTCTGAAATAAATTTTACAAACCATGGGAGAGAATAAAAAGTTGGTTTTCTTCCATGTGGGTGAAATTCAATACAACTGTGCTCATATTAGTGGCTTAAGTGACATACAATGAATGCATGCTAATTTTAACTTTCCATCTGGAAACATCACTAGTTAAATGGTGAAGTGTCCTCATCATCCTTTATTTCAGTAGGAAGGTACTTGAGGCTTTTGGAAACTTCCAATTTGAAAAGACGTTTGCAGAGTGGCTGAAACCCATTTACTAAACCAGTATTAATGTGCACATTAGACTTACGGGTTTACATATGAAGCTGGCGGTCTGCAAAGCCAAGGACAGAGGAATGCTCCTCTGCATGCCTGCCGAATCACTTAAATTATTTGTGACAACCTGGTATGTCCCTAGAGGTCAAGAAACATGAATGTGTGTCCCTTTCAATGGATTCCCATCAAGGACAGTCATGAAGAAGGATTTTTCTCGACTCAACAAATTTTTTTCAAAGCCCCTGACAAGTTCTGACTCAGCAGGTGAGTTGCCGCTTCAGTTTATCCACCACTGGTCTTGGGAGAGACTTTTGTAATAAAAGTCAGTATCTGAGACTAGTGAGAGGTTTTGTTTAAATTCCTGTTGGGTGCAGGATTGCCTTCCAGCTGAGAGCAGATAATCAGTTTTGGCTTGGATCTTGCACTAGAATATAGGGCTGCCTACAGTTCCTGGTGTTTTCTTTTATTATTTTTTTTTTCCTCAGTGTTAAACTCATTTAGCCACTCATTAAATCTGTGAGCAGAATTTTTCGTACACTTTTATGCCAAATGATCTTTAGATCTGCAAGAGAACTGTGGGCTTTTTATATTGCTGAGTTTGCATTGAACCCTATTCAATCTGCATCTCCAGTAACACTTCCAAAGCTGGAGATAATATTTCAAAATCCTGCTCTGAAGTTAACCCTTTTTTTTTTAGTTCCTCTATCAGGTCAGACAGGTCTGCATACAACCCTGAGCTGGGAACCATGGTAATGTAAGATAAATTAAAGATGATTAAACACTTTACGGCTTCCCAGGGTGAAAGGCAAGTTGGGACACCTCAGCTAACTAATTGCTCCTGGGTTATGTAGGAAATCTGTAATATTGTAGGTACTTGAAACCACGTATGAGGCAAGTGTCCTATAATTGCATTTTCATCAAGCTGTGGATAAATCTGTTGCTCAGCGTCAATGGGATAATGGACTTGCTTGTTCCCTGCCCTCCTCAGAGAGCAGGATTCAATGTAGGTGTTACTATGACCACAAAACAGCGGATAACAGGGATTCTTCTTACCTCCCCCCATTGCAGCTAGGAGGGTTTGAAGGTGATAGGAGTCTGCTGCACGTCCTCTAGATTGGTAACAACATGCAGTAGTGCTGATGGCCTGACTGTGGGTGTGGGAAGCCCTAACCTGCTTTTAATGAGAAAGCATCAGTGGAAGAGTCATTAATTTGTCAGTATCGAGAGGTTCTGCCACGTCTGTTGGCAGCAGCAGCATGGTGTGTGTGGTTCTCCCTGTGCAAGGACTGGAAGTTGATGTAGCCGAATCATAGAATTGCTGAGGTTAGAAGGGACCTTTAAGATCATCAAGTCCAACCATTAGCCTACCCTGACAAAAGCCACTTCTAAACCATGTCCCTAAGTACNATGTCCTTCTTGTAGTGAGGGGCCCAAAACTGAACACAGCACTCGAGGTGGGGCCTCACCAGTGCCGAGTACAGGGGGATGATCACTGCCCTAGTCCAGCTCACCACGCTGTTCCTGATACAGGCTAGGATATCCATGCTTTTAGGAAGACTGTAATGGAAAAGGGAACAGATGTTGTGACTGATTGTCTTTTTTTTTTTGTTCATTTAAGCTTCTCATCTCAAATGTCAAAGTATTAAAACCTCAGTCCAGGAAGTTACAGTAGGAGAATTGAGCTTGTAAGCAAAATTCTGCCTTGGCTGCTGCTAAGTGTATTTCTCTGCAACTGATTTTTTTTTTTCTTATGGGACTTGAATTCTGCTTCCTAACTCTGTTAAAAGAATATCTGGATACAATGTGCCTTGAATTAAGCAGCATCATCCTGTCCCCCCAGAGCATGTAAGTGGATCGCAACGAGCTGCAAGCTTGCACCGGGGCTCAGGTGGGGGACTTGCTGTTGATTTTTCCTGAGCAACACCTGAGCTGAAGGTGCTTGTATGCAAATCTCCTCCCTTGACGATCCCCTCTGCACCGCATCCTCACAGCTCATCACATGGAATATCTGAGCGTGTTTACTGAGCTGTTGGGTCCTTTGTGCGGTTGGCTGGAGCGATCATTTTGCTGTTTGTCCCCCAGACACAGGAAGGGATGGTACCAACCCCTTTCTCCTGCACCCCCCCACCCCATTTTTCCTTTCCCAAGGGGACAGCCAAATGCCGCTTTTTTGGGGATAACTTTCTTCTATTTGGGCATGTTGAATTGAAAATTCAGTATGCTAACAAGTTTGAACTTTCTAGGATTGCAGTACAAGAAAAACCTGTTGGTTATGAGTACGTGGGGAGGGGACATGAAACATTCAAGGTGAATTTCTGCAAGAAACCTTGGAGCTGGGGAGCATGGTGGAGCCCCTGAGTCCTCCACTCCTGACTGGAAAGCACCTAAAAGCTGGATTTTATTTACTTGTCCTTTCTTTTTCAAGGTACGTATGGTT
Organism: Rynchops niger; assembly: GCA_013400035.1. Taxonomy (NCBI): domain Eukaryota; kingdom Metazoa; phylum Chordata; class Aves; order Charadriiformes; family Laridae; genus Rynchops; species Rynchops niger. Next base: position 1,168,496 of record VXBH01009594.1, read on the forward strand.
TTCTGCTCTTTTCAGCCCGCCAGTCCCTTACGAAGCAGCCCATAAGGTGGTTGCACTTGAGCCAGCCTCATGCTTCGGCTGCAAAGGGCACTGATGTCTTTCACTGCAAACATTTAATTAGCCACAACCTAATAAGGCAATGTTTTGACACACAGGGAGGCAAGCATCGGTTTTGTGCGGGAGAAACATTTATGGTAAAAACCCCTGTTCTTTTGCTTGGTCTGCACGCTTGGCAGAAGTAAATCCGATCGTCAGTTTTAACGGTGGCTTGCTTAATGGCAGACTTTCTTCTGCCATTCGCTCCTCTTCCACTCCTCGGTACCATTAAAGAGGCTAAATAACATCTACATCTCCCCAAATCTGTGGATTTCGCCTTTGCCCCAGTGCCGCCCGGCACCTCAGCCCCCAGCTCCTGCCTGCAGGCAAGAGCTATCGATTAACTCACCGTTAACTAAGCACACGCAAGATTGAGAACGCTAGCTTTATTTTAATAAATGCATTTGTGTAAGACCTTTTGGTAACACTGAGATACGTACTTCTTTTTTTTTTTTTTCTCTCTTATAAGGATCTGCGATACTGCAGCATCTCCTGGGGTTGTTAATACAGTTTAAAAACAAAACTGGGCTGGGTAATAGTATTTAAAATAATCCAAACACTGCTATTTAACATGTGAAGTTGCCTCTGGCTTTGTTCCAGTATAAATCTACCTGGCTATTAAATCTGCCATGACTGATGCAGTCCTTATTTTTCAGGGATGCATTAAGGGAACGATGATTGAAAGATGACATAAAAATTATGTGGTGTTACTGCTGAGATATCTCTGATTATAGCTGCCTTTTACATCTTCTGTAAATTCCTGTGTTTGCTGTGTTATTTCCCTGCAAGGGTTTGTAAGTATTAAATTAATTTGACGGCGTGAGGTTCTAAGAAACAGAAGATATTCGCGTGCCAAGAAAAAACTGTAAACACAGCCGTATCTGAACTTCATCTCCTCCTCAGAAGCCTTGTTCCTGCGGTAGGTGAGTAGCTCGAGGAAAGGACCTAATTCAATGCAGTTGTGGGACTCTTGACTGATTGCAAGAGGAGGCATTACGGCAGAAACGGACTTGCTTTATTAAAGTTAATTTTTCCTTCCGTGGTTTCCCTGAAAATCTAGGGTTTATCCATAGGGCATTGCAGAATATTCGTCTCTGTGTGTGTATACGCACACGTGCCTCACTTGCCAGCTACATCTGCAGGGTCTGTCTTTCTTCTGATGGTTAGGACGTGGAGCAGCATCATGAGGATTTTAGTTTAAGACCAAACGATGGATGTCACTCAGGTGTTTATAAATGGTTTCCTGGCTAACTCCACGACTGTTGCAGCCTGTTTCAGAAGGGCAACATCAAGTAAGAGGTGAAGATTGGAACTGTGTAATTGAAAAATAAGGCGAACACAGCATCTGGTTTTCTTTGTGCTGCAGCATGAGACTTCACCTCTACCTTGCTAAATAGCTCTTAAGAGAGATTATCGTTAAAATCTGGCAGCGACTCAACTGGAGTACATCTGTGTGGTGTGAATTCGAACCTGTATTTCAGTGTGGAACGCTTGGATCAGCTGACTGATGGGTTTAAAAAAAAAAGAAAGAAGAAAAAAAGGAAATCTATAGATACAATATTAAATAAACCCCATTTTCAGTGCAAAGTTGGACTGGTGAAGGTCACTGCAGCAATTCCGTCTTTGGTGAGCGACCAGGAAGGAGCAGCAGCTCCTGTTCACCCTCACACCCCTGGGAACCAGCTCAGGAAATGCAGAATTGTTGTAATCCTGTTTTCCCCAATGCTGGTGCGTTTAGAAATACATCCCTGCTCTAGAAAGTGCTTCCTGGGGCTCTGCCTCTTCCCGAGGCTGGATGCCTGCGGTCGCAAGAGGGGGGACTAGGGCCAGGGTGGGGTGATCACTCCATTAACAAATGAATACAGCAAACAGAATACGTTCAATGAGATATAGGACATATAGACTAGTTAATAATCCATTCTGTTTCTGTTTGAATAGCATGCATTTTATTGCCTTTGCATTTTCTATTTAGCAGAAATTTTTCTTACAATTAGAAAATTAACTGATCTCTCGACTGTGACTATAAATTCTTGCATTGCTGGATTGCTTAAAACAATTCAATCAGTTGTTGTAATGAATGAAGAATTACTGTCTGATTAAGAAAATAAGTGATTTTTTTTTTTTGCTGATCATGTTGCCAGAACTGGGGGATTTCAGATCAACAACGTGTTCTTTTAAAACTTCAAAGCTGCTGGCTTCCGAGTTGTGTGCCTACAGGAACAGGAATGTCCTTGGTGTGAAAGGCTGCACAGAGCGATGCTTGGTCTAGTTGTGCCTTGTATGGTTGGACACCAAAATCACACCTTGGGGTTCTTCTGGCCCATCAGAGCTAATTGGCACGTGCAAATGGAAAATGGTGACTGCTGGCAGAGAGCTATCCAGTATAATCCTTGCAGTGATCTCTTGTTGGGATCTGTCTCATGTCATTGCCTTCCTCTTCTTCACGTTCAGTGATAAAATAGAAGAAAAAAGGAAAAAGCAGTAAATGGTTGAACAGAAAACAGTGGAATACAATTTTTTTCTGTATACACATTCACTGAACATTTAAATGAAAAAAATCCTCTTTTTAGATACTGCACATTTTTTCCTGTAAGTAGTATTATTTCCAGTCATCTCAATTCAAGTGTATTAAACACAGTCCGAGTAGTTACTGTTCCTCTGCATAATAACAATCCGAAGAAGCTAACATGCTTGCAACTATTTTTTCCAGCAGAAGTAAACCTGCATTTTGTGGATACTGAAAGTTATGAACTTGATGCATGCAATGAGGCAGAATGCTAGATTTTTTTGGGTACTTACTCATTTAGTAGTTGAAAACAAGAAATGATGTCTGAACGGTACTGTTTTTGAATAAATATTCCATTTCCCTCACTAATTCTTGACCTACTTCAAAATTTCTTGTTACAAAGACTAGGTCATGAATTACATTTTTCAAAAAAATAATCCCATGACACATCTTGTCTTTAAAGAAGTAACTTGTGGAAATGCAGAGGGTTGGAAGTAATGGTTTTAATTTTCACCACAACTTCAATTCTTCATGAAAGACTTGCTTTTTGTCACCGTAAGGCAGGCTATGCCCTTTGCTCTAGAGGAGTGCAGCCAGCTGTGGCCTCTATTTAAAGTTAAGAGCTGCTGCCGTTAAACAGCTCTTTTAACGTGGCCCCTGCTTTGCACAGATCTGTTACTGATACCTTCTTTATCCTGTTGGTTAGGAAAGATGGAGCTGCCTGGGTTGGCGAGAGGCACAAGTGCCATTTCTGCAGGTTGTGCCGGGGGTGCTGGGCTCCTGAGAAGTCACTCGAAAAGCCAGTGGTTCATCCAAAGCATCGGCTTCATCAAGACCCTGCTCATGCAGGTGAGAGGGGCTGGTGGGTGCACAAGGAACCGTACGGTGTGTGGGTGAAGTGTGCCAGACATGCGGTTGGCACCAAGCAACGCCACTCTGTGCGCTCAGCCTCATCTCCGAACCCAGCGCTCATTGAGGTGAGTAGTAGGTGCTTAGTAGACCATCGTTTGCCTGCCACAAGTAGTAAAAAAGACACGTTTGAAGAGGTGGCTCAGTGCAGTAAAGCCATAAATGTCATATGGGCTATGGTGCTGGTCAACATGATGCTCTTATGAAGAACTGTGTGTGTATTTTGGAATACGTTTCAGAAGCAACTACAGTCTCTGGCATTTTCTCCTTCACGAGTAAGGACTTAAGGTTCCTTTTGAGGCTCGCAGGTCTCCGAAAGCTTTAACACGCGTTAAAAATGCCCACTTTTTAGATTCCTGCATCATCACCTTGTCAGCTGCTATTGAGCTGCCATGGGGAAGCGGAGGGATGGTTTTGCCGTGTGTCAAGCAGTTGGCTAAAAATGCCTTAGCTCGACGGGGGGTGCTCTGAATGAAGGCTTTGCAGCGCAGCGCTAATCGCTCCGGGAGGAGAGATTGAATACTCTTCAGCTGGGAGGGGAAATTATAAATACAGATATCAGAGCAAACACATTTTTGATGACAGAGGATTTAAGACCCCTGAGAGGCGAGAGATCCAAGTCATGATAGGTGCACCTCATCTCTAAAATTAACTGAAGGGCAAATGAGAGGGAAGGCTAATGTCTGTGGAGTCCTTGGTGTGACATATTGTTTCTGAATTCCTGGGAAACGCGTAGCACTGTCTTAATAGTGAGCTTCCAAAAAAGCAGAAAGGATTCAATTCAGGGAGAAAGAAGAGATAAGAATGATTAGGTGTCTGAGAAGCCCGGTGGAGGGGGTAATTGCTCACTATAATTGAGGAGGAAGATCAAAAGAACTTGACACGAATGCTTGACTTAAAACAGTGGGAGGAATTATGAAGAGACTTCAGAAAAAGTAATTAATAAAGGAAAAAAATTCTGTCTGTTTTGCAGCTGGAAGAAGTCATTTAGACATTTAGCTGGTCCAAAGACCTTCTGCTCTTTATCCTATAGAAAGGTAACTCCTCATCCCTCCAGTCACACGTAAGAATTTGGTGTAGTTTGTTCCGGCTGCTTGCTCTTTGGCAGAGGAGCAAGCCACACTTCATGGTGCATCAGCTTATGGAAGACCATATCAAGCTACATGTAAACTACTAAATTACTATTTGTACCCTAATACTTAATGGACCAAAATTGTAGAACTGGGTAGTTAAGAAGGTTGAAAAACAGTGTTACAATAAAAGATGGGGGCGGGAGGGAAAGTTCAGGAAGAGACATACAGGGGAATAAAACCTCTCACTGGCATTTTCAAGCTGTGGAGCTGCTAAATTAAAGGCTAGAGTCTGACATGCTTGCTTATGTTGAGCAAGCACTTTGACCCTGTTGATTTTAGTGTACTGATGCATGCTCGTGGTATTTTACTCCTTGACGTCCTCGAAATCCCCGATTTCAGTGAATCCCTTGAGTAGTAATCCTGCTTAATATCAGGAGAGGTGTCAGAAAACAGCAAGGCTGGTCATGTAAATTCAGGTGGTCTCAAAGTATTCGGTTTCTGTCCTTTACCAGTGACTTCAGCATTACTTATAACTCTAAAGAGGTTAAAGCATTTATTTTCACTTGGGTGAAATTTATCATTGGCTCCCTTATAAGAAAAATGGATGTTAGTTCAGAAGCTTGCAAAGTAACGGTTTTACGCTAGCTGTCCAAACGTTGTAAAAGCCCAGCGACTGGTACGGGGTGTGTGACAGGCAGGAAGATTTAAGGACTTTCCTTAAGACTGGAGGGATGCAGACCTGTTCTGAAATAAAGACTGTGTGTAAAGGACACACGTAGAAAGCATATGAGGCAACTGAAAAACAAAGATGAGTGGTGATTTGTGCCACTTCCCTTGTGCAGGTGTGATTCAGTTGCATCCAGAGGTGCACCGAGGTGGGAAATGATGCCGTCCTTCCCTTTCAAGTCAGGAGCCAAACTAGCAAGAGGCTCCCCTGAGCCCTCTCCAGCATGTCACAGAGCAAGAGTGCTGCTCCACGGGGACGGGAAGGTTTTGCCTGAAAGGAAAAATGTGCCATTACCAAGGCTAATAAAAATGCTGTTTCAGAGTCATATAAGCTAGCCCAGGCACCTTCCTTCAGCATACCTGCGGCTTTTGAAGTCTTAATTTATGTTTCAAGTCCCAAACAGCTAAGATCAGCTCATGGGAAAGACCGCAAAGATGTTCCCATTAGCAGCGTTGTTTAACAACCTCATTTACAAGGTACTTTGAGATGGTCCAGTGGGATGGACCCTGTGTGTGTACCTGAGGACCGCCAGCCTGAGGTGCCTCCCAAAACTCAGCAAGACTCTTATATACCTCTCTTCTGCCCAAAACATACACAGTCCCTCCCAATGACTGTGTTTCATTCGCATGTTGCCAAGAAATCGGCCAAAAAACCCACATGTTTTTGAGAGCCTGTTGATTGTGTTCCCTCTTGGTAGAGATTCTGTTCCCTCTTTTTCTCTGTTCCATCTTTTTTCCACAGCAGCCAGCATGCTGTAAGTGCTTTCGAAGATGAGCGTTGCACTTTGGGCTGGATGGGAGGGTAATGAGGGACTTGTGTGGGACTCCTTCTGGAGGTGAAAATGAAAGGAATATGCAGCTTTTTATTTCCCTGGGAAGAATTTATGCACATTCCTCCCTGGGAGGAATTTATGCACATTGTTCAGAAGACAAAGGCAGATCAGTAGATTGGGTATGATGGTGGTATTTGAGATTATAGCTTGACTTTGTGTGCTTATTTCCTTTTTCTTTTTTTTTTTTTTAATGTTATAAGAGAAGCGCTGCTCATCTGCAGTGCTGGTGCACAGAGGGGGTCATGGCTGCATCTGCACCTGTTCCCTTCTCCTGAGAATAAAGCATAAGATGACTAATAAAAAGCTCTATCGCCTGCTTTTTGGAGCTCCAGCATGCACCTTCTCAAAAAGTCTGTGGAGCTTAATATTTTTTCACATGTTTTTACAGATCTCACCTGCATTTCCTCTGCCGTGGAAGAATGGACAAGCTGGTGCTTAGCCCCTGAGTGACTGGGGCTTTGGGCACCCAGGAGTGGCCACTTCCCAAACTGCTCCCCAAGATCCCCCCTGTCCTGGAGGGGAGACAGTGCTTGAGGTGAGGAGCTGCCATAGCTCTCCTGGCATACCTCAATGTACGCAGGGCACATGTACCTTCCTCCGCTCCTTTGGATTTAATTCCTGCACGGCAGCAAGACTAGGGCTGCGTTCCAAGCATTTAAAATGGAGAATTTTGTTACATGCATATGTATTTTTAACAGGACATTGAGTTTGCGTTTTGGATTCGGAATGGTTTTCCTACCCAATATTTCTTGACTCAAGCTGGCCTGGGAGCCCCGACTGGCATTTGCAGTTGCAGCATCCTCAGCTGACAGCAGGAGACCATTTGCATGTTTTGCTCTCATTCCTTGCATCTTCGTGTCTGGAAAGCAGATCATTTTCTGGGAAATGGTAAGTGGCACTAAGAACGGAATAAGGAGACTTGGGGGCAGGTCGTCTCCGTTCGCAGGAAAAAGTTAATAAATGATGTGACAGGATGGAGTAGTATGAACATAAGTCTCTTTTGATCTTCACTGTTGGCTTACAAATCATGTGAATTTAAACAAATTTGATTATACCTCAGTCTATTAGTGATACATACTGTCGTTACAGGTCTTTTGCATTTCTGTTTATAAAGCCCTATTTAACATATAACAGTCAAACTGTCATCAGTCAGCCAGAGATTTATTGTTCAAACCACAGTTCATCACGCATCTTATTTCTTCCTAGACACTTCTAGGTTTGCATATGCATCTTTATCGTTTGCTAATGAGAGTTGTGGGGATTTGCAAAAGTGAGATCTAGTTCACCTTGACACTGATGAAATGGCAGTAGCGATAAATACAGCACTGGCTTTGCAGTGGAGGAGAGGTCGTTTCCTTAGTGAGTTAAGATATAAAGGTAATAAAGAAGCCGTCACAATTTTCTTCGATACGTGAAATAACTTGTTATTTAAGATTTCATTTGTACATTGTGATCCGAGGCGATTTCTGTTGAGAAGCATCCACAAGCATTTTAATGCAACCCAATCCGCAACTAACTCCTTCTACAGAATGAAGTGTCTACTTTTAAATACAGTCTTCCATTCAAATTCTACCAATATCTGGTGCCACTACAGATTGCTCCTTATTTGGTTTATAATCTTCAGTCTGCTGTCTGTAGTACTTGAATCATATAGTAAATTTTGAAAACAATAAAGTATTGCCATAGCTGTTAGACCATGACGGTCTGTGTTTGACTTTGGAAAGACTTTGTCACATTGTTTGTGGCTGTCATCCAAACCCTTACAACACATGATTTCATATATAATTTTGTTCAACAATACAGGCACAGCAGGCTAGTCTGATGGTGAAATGATAAGACAGTCCCTAGAATGAAAATAATAATAATAATAATAAAAAAATAAACCGTGACTCTCTAAAGAAGAAGTGGTTGTACAGAGAAAGGGCAGATTCTCCAATGTAGATATTGGAGCTGGTAGAAAATCAAGAATATAATGGATGATATGCCAATTATTAATTTTAAACAGGGCTTTAACTACTTGGCATGCTGCGCTTGTTGCTGCTCAGTGCCCAGGGGGTGGAGGAGGTTGAAGGAGATGCTGAGGAGTGTGGCTGGGAGCAGGTCCCCGGCAGGCCAGGGGCAAGGGTCCAAGACAGACAGCCCTGGAGGTTCCTGTCTGCTTGGAAATTCCTTTTTGGTGTAGTCACAGGGGAGGGGGAGGTCAAAAGTTAACATTTTAGAATAAACATGGAAATCTGTGGCTTTAACTTAAGTTAGGCTTTAGGGGTATGTTTTATTCAAACTGATGCTGAGTAGAGAATTTGTTTGATAAAATGGCAAAAATCCTGATTAGGATGAGCCTGAAGAAAGCTCAGCTGCAGATCCACATCCGTGTTAATAGCATTGGCCTCACCTCTAGCAAGTTGTGATGTGGTTCCTCGTATTTTGGAAGCTGAGCTGGCTGCATAGTCCATACCTTGTGATAATGCGCAACATCTGCAGCAAAGCCACGCTTGCATTTTGGACTGCTGCCGTTAAGAGCTGATAGAGGTTATGACCATTTAAAATAGCAATAGGATGAATTAAGAGTTTCTCTGGGGGTTCATTATTATATGCTACCATGGATGGAGAAGTATCTTGGTGCAGCGCAGCAGCAGGACCGCACAACAGCTTTTGTCCCAGGACGTTTCATGGTATGTTACGAGGCACAACCCACTTTGGTGGGTGACTTACCGAAATTCATTTGACAAGAGAAGAGGAGTTAATTTCAATTAAGGTGGACAGGAAAGACAAATAGAGAGACTGGATCTGAGCTCACATTAGTTTGTGGGTCTGTGTTAATTTCCACATTTAGTGCCGCGGCTTATCCCACTTCTTTTTCCCCATCGCGCCAAGTGTAGAGCACGATTCTCTGCCTGCCTGATGCTGGGCAGGGATGTGGGAGGTGAAGGCGCTGTGTTTTAGCCTGGGGGGGTGCAAGGGCAGCAGTGAGCCCTTCCTGTGGTCTTGCCTGCTGGGGGACCCCCAGCATGGCCACTGTTTGTGAGACAAGTGTCTGGCTGACGTCTTAATAAGACATGGTGTGTTTCAGCAGCACAGCATCAGACCGCGCGGGAGTTGCATGTGTATCGCAGCCCACTGCTCTGCTTGGTGGGAGCTGCGTAGCAGCAGGTTACAACTTGGGATCTGGATTTTAGTTCAGGAAATCAAAAGAGGCACAGGGGGATGTCCTGATGTGAGATTATTACATATTGTTGAACATCGAGCAAGACTTGAATTAGAAAAGATATTACCACAGCTCAAAAAATGGCTCATCAATATTTTTCTAAATTAGAGCAGAAATTGCAGATTTTCCCCAGGTGACATTTAATTTACATAAAAAGTAATAAATTCAATGTTTACACATCTATTATTCCATAAAACAAGGTGCAGTGCATTGCTCGTGTTTGGCTTTGCTCTGATTGTATTAATGAACTCGTTGCCAATGTAATGCGAACACATTCACGAGCGCTCAGAAACCTTCCTGCCCTGTGTGGAGCTGCAGCCCTGGGGCAGGGGACTTTGCTTGGAAGGAAAAGTCAAAAAGACGAGCTTCTTGGCTAAAAGTTTGATCCCCTGTGTAGACGTGCTATGTTTTTTATAGGCTTGTATGCAAATCAAAATACCTTATTTTCACCCAGTTGAAATTATGATTTATTTTTTTTTTTTTAGCCCATCACATAGTTTGTAGTAACAGAGTGCCTCTAGGAAAAACTACCAATGTTGTGATGTGAAAGCAGTCTCTCACATTAATCCAGACTAATCTATATGGATTAATGCATTGATTTTAGCCTTAGATAGCGGGAGAGTTTCTTGCAGGGGTGATGGGTATGAAGAGACGTACAAAAGCTGGTGATGCAAAGGTCTTTGTTCAGTTTGCTAAAACTCATTATGGTCTTTCTTGCATAATCTGGTATTATGCAATTTCATTAAAAAGAAAAGTTGAGTATATCTAAGGGCGGTTCCTACAATTACCGAATTTCTTTGAAAACTCAATTAAGAAGCCATCTGGCCTAGGGATTTTATTGACCTGTCACTGCCTAATGACGTTGAAAATTTAATCTTTTATGATTATCATTAGTAACTGCCCAGTGCTTTGAGAAAGCCTTTTTGTCTCCAAGTGTTGCCATCTTTAAATTTCAGAAAGTAATGAGGGGAATGTTTTTATAGCATTAGAGGAAATGTTCTCTTAAGGGTGAAATCCAATATATTATAAATATAATTGAAATGAGCAGCAGTCAGGAAATGTGAAAGCTTGTTCTTAGAGACCTAATTCAGAAAACACATGGAAGGGCTTGAATATGTATGTCCTTTCCCATAAAAATATCTTGAGACCATGGGATTCGGGATCGGTACTTCCTGTGCTCTGGCAGACGGGGATGTCCTGTGTCCTTCCATGTGCTTCCCGTCCTGGTGTCCCTTCTTCACACAGAGTGTGTCCAAGGTTGTGCAGGCATCTGCAGACTAGAAATGAAGCCAAACCTGCAGACCAGTGCTTTTTGGGAAGAATACTGTTGGACTGTGGTTGTCATCTTGGTTTTGTTCCGTGTCTGCATGCTGCTGGTGCTTCCCCATGGCTGCCAAGCCCCTGGCCTGCTGAGCGGCACTGGCTACGTGAGCAGCGGCAGATCAGCTTGAAGAAGCTTTGCTTGGGAATAATGAATCTACATGTGAAGTATGAATGGAAATTCATGGTATTCTGAATTTTAGGTGACGGCTGGAGCAACAGCCAGTGATGCTGGAGGGACATGCCACCACCCTTTTCCTATTCCTTGGTCTGGGCATGAATCTCCCTGCCCATCCCACACATCCCATCTAGGCAGTGTTGCTGGATCAGCATGGAGGATTTTGACTTTGGGCAGGCTGAGTCCAACCTGTCCCTGTCAGGCATGAAAAGACAGCATTTCCTTGCTGGGACACCCTCTGGAAAGCTCCATCCCCTTTCGCTCCTTTGGCTCCGGTGACTTTCCATCCTGCCCTTGCATCCCATGAAGAGTTCCTCCATCATCTTGCTATTAATTATGGATAGTATGCCAACGTTCTTGAGTGTAAACCAATTAAAATAAATTACATTCAGGAGGGCGTTAGGGCATATCGCTTTCATTTCCCTGAAGCATCTCAGAGTGCTTACCGGCGGGCGACAGCTCCTTCCTCCCCGGGGATTTTCTCTGCCTATCTTGCACAGAGAGCTTCCCGTGGTATGGTTTTAAATGGGGTATTTTCGCTCTTGGTTATTTCTTAGAACATGCCCTCTCACCGCTGCCATCCTTTTGGAGGCCACATCGATATGAGGCAGCTGATAACCATTGCTCCAGACCCTGGGACCACCTTACCCTTATCAGGACTGACACTTATTCTGTATAAGCAATAATTTATCAAAGGAAGGTACCGTGCTGATCTAGTATCATTTGGTAAACCCGTGTTGCCTTATATCCCATTTGCCAGCCGTTCTTGCCTTTTAAAAATCTCTTTTGAAGTCTCACGTATGTTTGAGGTCAGACTATCTTTCTCTTCATGGTTTAGATACAAATGATGCATTTGGAATTCTTCAATGAAATATGTAAAACATCAGTTTACCAGATAACAGTATGAGGAGCTGAGTTCTGGGCTTGTTTTAGGACATATTGGATTAAAACAATGTTTACCTATTAATGACTTATTGTCCACTGGAGTCCTTTAATATGAATTGCTGTTACCAAAGAAGTACTATTTTGTCTGAGTTTACAGTTAGCCTTCCTCCACTGGCTCCTCAGTGCAGCTAATTTAACAAAATTGCATTTAAATGAGTCCCTGATGAGAGACCCGGAGTTCACATTTTTCTTTTAATAGACATGTTAGTCTCCGTGCATGCTAAAATTCCATAAATGACTCTTTACTCTTCACATGCGAGACAGCTATTATATATCAGCCAGTGCATTATATTCCCGGCCTCACCGTGGGGAATTACCAAATAGTCATGGCGCTTCTTTGAGCTGAAAGACAGGCTTTTTAAATTGGATAATTTATATTTATATAGTGGTTGGTGTCCTTTATCAGAGAACTCCTGTAAAAAGGCTTCTTTCAACAAAGTTAATTTCAAAAAATAAATTAATTCAACACAAATAAGATTATGTCTGTCTTCAGGCTGAAGCCTTTGCAAGTTAAATTGTTTTAATTTTAGGCTTGCTGTGGGCAGCCTATTACATAGTCCTGTGAAATCCCTCTGCTGATGTGTGAAATACTTTAGATGGTGAAAAATATTGGGATGATGCAGGGATTCTCTCCTCCTCAACCTCCATTTGACTTCTGTGAAGGTACCTTTCTGGCTAGAGATGAAAAAAACATGTAGTGTAGTGGAGAAATGTGTCCTTTCTCTTTAGGCAGGGTAGCCGCGGGTAGAAGAGCCAGCTAGAATAAAAGGAATGGAGATACAAAGTCCTCTGTAGGGTTTTGTATGGTTTCATGTGTAAGAGGAGCATCTGCTCTGCAGGCATGTTGGTGCTGTGTTAGTAGCAAAAGTTGTAAGTCCAATTAAAATATTCCTCTTATTCCTGCCTGACCAGTGGGTGCCTGCAGCCGCGCTTTGGTGCTGGGAGGAAAAACCCTTGCTTTTCTCTAATGGGTTCCTACCCGCGGCAGTTTAAGCTGGATTCTGTGCTTCGCAGGATGGGATGTTTTCTGTGAGTTTAATGCAGTGATCACAGTGTGAACCCAAAGCTGGTCCCTGAACCAGACCCTCCTGTGCTGCAAGAACCAGCCTTTACTGCAGTATTCTTATTCTATATGCCGTATACTTAGTCTTTACTGCAATATTCTCTGTATGCTCTGATGAGCAAGAAGAACGTGTTTTGGTCCTAATTACTCAGGTGCAGGCCCTGTGTTGCCTGCAGCTGTCTATAGAAATGTGCAGAGGAATTCGCTTTCTTTATGTGAAGAAAAAAAATAGTAGGGCAGTTGCCATCCTGTTTGCAAGCGACGAGGGGCTTTGCATCCTCACAGGACTTACTTTTTTTTGGATGGTCCTTGGCAGAGACAAAACGATCTGAAAGTGGCAGGTATTTTTTTTTTCCTCTTATTTTCTATCTGAAGTAGCAGACATCAAATTTAGTAAAAAAAATAAAAATAATCATGTTAGTGAAATAGGATTTTCTTGTGACCTCAACGTCTGTGCTATTGGTGTTGCAACCCCCCCTAAAGTTCTCTTTTCCTATTCTGTGACATCTGGAACTTTAGAGGGTTTTCTTGCCCCAGAAACTGTGTTTTTGATGCACGTGAGAATCGTCACCAGGGAAGAATGGGCGAGAGATACTGGTAAGTAATGGTGATGTGGGATGCTTGGGGCTGGGCGGGAGACGTGCCTGTGTCCCTTCCTCACACCGTGGATGCGCTTCCCACAGAACCCAAGCCTTGAAATGGAAGTCTCCCGTCAGCGCATCAGTTGTGGGAAGCGACACACGAGTCCTTCATTACTTGAAAAATGCAAGTGAAGGCAAAATGAGGGTACAAATAGTAGGTTTCTGTTTCATTTTATTCATAACACGAATGCCATATTTCACATAGCTCGGCCGTGTCAGGTTGCCTTGTATCTCAGTCTCACCTGAGCAGTCTCCCGAGGAGAAAATGCTTAAATTGTCCCTGTAACATCAAAACCTCTCGGGCAGAAGGTAGAACTGCAGCAAATGTTTTGGCTGCTATTTCTTGCCCAGAAAAAAAGGGCGGTGTAGCTCAAGGACAATATTTTGTGAGTTTTGGTTAAATGCTCCTGTTTGGGAAAAATTCTGCACAAAAAGTTTCATTCTGATATTTCAAAGGAAAATATTGATTTGTTTTGTTTTTCCTATTTCAAATTGTTTTATTTCTAGTGTAACCATCCTATACATTAAGTGCTGGTATTGATCACAGAGTTCTTGTGAACGGTGTTAAATTGGCTTTGGCAGATGCTGATGTTTATATTAAAAAAAAAAAAAAAGAAAATAGAGCAACATCCTGCTGCAAAGAGGGACTTGGCGTTGCCTTTTGGTTCCGGTGGGTTTTGTGGCAGCCTCTGGTGGCCCTTTATGATTTAGTGACATGTTGTCACCGGGACCATTTTGTTTGCAAAGCTGGAGCCTGATGCTGTGTCGATGTTGAGATCCCTGCGCTGCAAAGCTGACGGCGATTCCCACAGTGCACTGAGTCCCATTTGCAGGGTACAAGCTTTGCCACTTGGAATTTGCTCTGGGGAATGCCGATAAATCTTCCCTGCTCCTTATTTTCGGGTGTTTCCTATATGTCTTGAATAGCATGCTGGCAGCAGAGCTCCTTGTTGTGGTGTGCTTTTTGGAGGGGGCTCCCTGTCGATGCCATCCAGGCTCCCGCAGCAAGCGCATCGCTCAGGTCCAGGCACAATTAGTGATAATGTAAGGTTTTACTTTGTTTAGACTGATGCAGTCTTTTAAATTTTATAAATCAGAAGAGACCATTTATCTTATTCCCCAGGCACCACTAATGACTAATTAAAAACCATAATTAACTGGAGCAAAACCATGAGTAATTGCGAGGCAGTAGAAACGCGGCTCCCAGCCACCTGGAAGAGCTTCTCCCACCCTGCACCCCGAGGGCTGGACTGAGAAGGGGGCTGACATAGGCATGGTAATGATGGGTTTTTTAACTGTTTGCTCTCCAATGTAAAAGTTTAGCGTATAAATAAGCTGATTAATTTTTCCAGATGAATTTTGGCTTGAAATTCAGAAAGGATGATGGAGTTCAGTTGGTATTACTAAAGCAATAAAGCCAACGAGCAGGCCTGCCTCAAAGAGCAATGGATACCTACATACGTATACAATGACGTGTATACTCAGTTATTCAAGGGCTTTGTCTCTCAACAGCAGCGAAAACCCCAAAACGTTTTATTAATACAACACTAACATTTACCCACACATAAGATTTCATGTTGCCTTGCAAAGCTTTGGTGTTTCAGCTGGCTGTAATCCCGGTATTCCTGGAGGTACAGGCTGGAAAGGGCATTTTAAAGAACTTAAATTGTGTCGGTAGGAAACAGGGATGGTATTTTGAGGTTTTTCCATTCATTTATACTTCAGACTGAGAGATGTGGTGTCTGTATTTGATCTAAGCTCTATGGGAGTCGGTCAGGATTGCGTTTTAAATGAGCAAGGGCATCTCGCCGAGTGGCCTACGGAAAGACAAATATCGTACTTTCTAAGTGCTTCCACTTGTCTTGCACAGTGCAATTCAAAATAAATATTTTTGAGATAAATGAGTTTATAAAGTATATCTTTCACTCAAAGTATCGCTGATCATTGCTCTGGGAAGCCTCTGGAACGTAAAAAAAAAAGGGGGGAGGGCACTGCGAACCTTTAAATAGAGCAGGATTCACAATAAAGTCAGAAAGGGGTTGTATAGCTGAAATAGGTCTTGAGCAGGCTAGTTAATTACAAATGACGACTAATAAAAGGAACAGGAATGACAGCACTGAGTTTAAAGAGATATTAATGTGAAACTGCTTTATTTCTACTGCTTTTCCTAGGCATGCTGGGCTTTGCACCATGTGGATCTGCTCTGGGATTGGAGGGGAGTTTTGTGCTACAAATTTATTGGTTTTAGAATGGAGATGTTGAAAATGTACCATTATTTCAACAAATGTGGACGAAGAAATATGTAGTAGACCGAACCAGGAACAGTATCAGGGGAAATGACTTCTAAATTAGCCATGGTATTAGAAGAATAATTAAGCAGTATTTACTTACAATTATATCCAATAACTATTTTATGCTGTGATTAATTGAATTCTAAGATTTCCTCATAGTCTCCACATATATTAAACATGGAAATTAATTTTCTCCAACAACTCATTAACTGAAATGCCGTGGATTCCACTTTAATCACTCATTCTTTACTTTGCATTGTAAATCTTTACGTGCACATCAATCAGTCTGAGCTCCCAAACAGAGCCAGTGGGGAGCTGCAAATTATGGCCAGAGCCACTTACCTCTGCTTTTATACAGTACATTTTAGCTCTGTGTCTTTTGAGGAAGAAAAAAAAAAGTTCCCACTTAAGCCATTAAATTTTTATTTTGAATGTTGGATTTTAGTAATCTACCGTGTAGGACTGAAAGGGGAATTTCACACCACCAAAATGTGCGTCAGGCACTGAAGTTACTTGTTGGTGTAGATGGAAGAGTGCAAAGTCATCTCTGGGTGCTTTCACACCTAAATCCAGTATTTGCCAGGTATTTCTATGTGGAATGGTTTTATTTTAAAATAATTCTTTAATCGTAAAATCTTATTCGAATACACAAATGCTTCTGTCTCATGCATGAACTAGGTGAATTCTCTGTTTTCATCCAGACAAGGAAATCTGAAGCAAAATACGAGATCCGAAAGCAGTGAGTCCTGGGGGAGCTGGCACTGGGGCTCTGCAGCCTGGGCACATCGTGTTCTATCAGAAAAGGTGGTTTTTTGTATGTACCACTTGCCCCCCTCCATCCCTTTCCCATGACAAAATGGGAGATGATACTGGCTTCATCGTGGATGCTAGGAAACTATGTTTTCCAGGCTTAAAATGAAACCAGCTGTCTTGAAAGGAGTTAGAGATTTGTACAGATACCGCTGTGTGGTAACGCCGCAGCGAGCCACGTGCAGGATTCATTTTCTGTTGGATAAACATATCTGGAAGAGACTGAGCGCGGGCGGGATGAGGCAACTTCTGGTTAGTACAATATTTGAATTAGACAGTTCTATAATGGAATTTGCAAATATATTAAAGTCTGTTTCTTGAAATTTGGCGAAGGGTGTTAGAGCCGTCCAGTAGCTTTTGTTCGGCTATAGTATACAAGAGTTGAAATCCCAAACAGATACAGTACTAAGAGATTGCTGAAAATTTCCAGCAAGTGTTTCCACGCTAATTAGCTCCCAGGAGGTATGAGATTTGAGCAGAGGGAGCCAGCTTTGCTCTTCTTTTCCATTGGCATTCAGGGAGTGTAGAGCTTAAAATCTCAAGCCATAGCTGATCGCCATAAATGATTAATATGCTATTTATAGATACAGTAACTTCAGTATACAATAGGTGCGTTTTAATCAGCCTTTCAAGGCTTTTAAAACCAGATTACAGGGAAAGACTGCTTGTTAGGTCTGGCGCTGGTCAAAAGCCTAAAACAATTCAACACATAGCCTGGCAGTCTTGTGAAGATGTATTGACGCAGCGTATGCGACATGCGTCCTGTCTGATGATGTCAAGGACAGACCTTATAAATCCCTTTTCTTTGATAGGTGACAGATTGCCCCGGCTGTGGCTCGGAAGGAGTTGCCTGTGCTGCAGAGATGCCCTGGAGAAGAAGGGGGAGTTGTGCCTGGCTCTTGCCCCAAGAGCTGGGGATGCCCCTGAGCATCCTGCTCCTGCTGGACCACCCTGCTCCAGCCCTGCCCAGGCGGCGAGGGCCAAAGCACCACGGCTCCTAAAACACAGCAGAAATACAGTTAACTTCAGCAGATGGGAACTGCTTCTTCTGAAAAAGCTGGTTAAACCATATTGTCCCTAGTTAAATTATATGTACATACACGTATGGCTGGATATATATTTAGCGCTAGCTCCGTAGACCACATTGTGTATCTCTTATCCGACTAATTAGTTGGGTGAGAAAAATACTCCTTTAGCTTTGTTGATTTAATTCCTGGTTTTAAGGCTATTTACAAGAGGGTTCAGAAGCAGTCTTGGGTGAGGCACAGGAATGAAGGAGCTCCTGGGTTTTGGCTGACTGGCTGTCTTAAAATTTGCTAGTTGGGCAGAGAGCCCTCACTATTTAAAGAAGCAAATAGGAATTAAGCAGATTGGATACGAGCAACTTGCACAGACCCTCGCTTTCACAGCTCTAGCTGTTTGCGTCCTCC
The DNA here is from genome assembly GCA_013400035.1 of Rynchops niger. Taxonomy (NCBI): domain Eukaryota; kingdom Metazoa; phylum Chordata; class Aves; order Charadriiformes; family Laridae; genus Rynchops; species Rynchops niger. The sequence goes on from VXBH01009594.1 coordinate 1,186,522, forward strand.
CTACCAGGCACCGAGCAGCAACCAGCTCTTCTTCCTTTCCATCTGCTGTCCCAAGGCCATCCATCAAACTCTTGCCGTGGTCATGCTGCTGGGCCATCAGCTCTTGGGAGCGTGGGGAAGGGAAAGCAGGGTTCCTGGGGAGAGCAGAAAGGGTTTTCCTGCGTGGAGAGGTGAGGAAGAGGGGCTGAGGCATAGGAGACCGAATAGCTTCATGGAGGAACTGGGTTTTGGAGGCGTGAAGAAGCAGCGAGGATTGTTTTTCTCTTCTTGGCATCAGACTTGAGAATGCATGGAGGAATGTACTGCCCAATGCGGGAACTGTCAATCTTTCCAGCTTTATTTTGTGTTCAAAAAGCAGGGTTTCTGGCTGAGAGCAGACTGGAATGTACCTTTTGTGTGGCATGGTGGGAGCAATTGTGCAGCCTGCTGGGGAGTGTTTCACAGTGTGTTGCTGTGGCTTGGAAACTTTCTTGAAAAAGGCTTANTATAATGTGGCAGGCTTGACTCTTGCAAGGCATCATCTGCAGCATCTGGATAATGTTTTACCCCCGTGGTGACTGCAGGGCAGAGAAAATCCATCATGTTTCTCAGTAATTCTGTTCATCCCTCCTTTAAACAAACTGGGTATTAAAAAATCGGCATCTTTGCAGCGGCTGTCAAACAGCAGTGCTCAGGCTTCATTTGCAGGAATAAGTGAATATTTATTTCCTAATTCACACAGCTGCTTACGAAATTAAAAAAAAGCTCTTAAAAACTAGGTTTTCTGAGGATGGAAAGGAGAAGTATCGCTGCCCTGCATGGACGGTGATCACCCTACTGGCAAGGGGCTCAGAGTGTGCGAAAGTCCCCTGGGCACCCCCAGCAGGGCCAGAGGGAGGGCATGGGGAGGGGAGGCTGTTCATTCTGCATCCGATGGAGCTGATATTGTCATAGAAAATAGATCCTCCTTGCCTGATCTATAATTAGCCAACTTTGAATTATATTAAACTGCAGTTAATTTTAATTTCTGATAAAAATTGGATAATAAAAATCGGATCTTTTTCTAATGGTGCATTATTATCCTACAGATAGAGTAATTCAGCTTATTAATTATTGCAAGATACCCAGGGCTTCCTTTCTTTAAGAAGAAAATCGACATTTCTTTTCTGCCATAGTCTTGTCTTGTCATCTTGTCTAGGACAGATCAGTAAAAGTCTTGTGTAACTGTATTTTGCTGCAAAGCCCCATTTGGGCTCCCTCTCTCAGAAGGGGACAACAGCTTGGGATGTGCAGGGTCTGCCGGGAGGACACGGATGCTGCGATGGGGTCACAAGAGCCCAACGTGGGGACGGGGAGCACCCATCAGCCCCGCTGGTCCCAGGCTCAGGCAGGTGCCAATGCACCCAGTTCAAGTCCTACGTCTGGAGGAGGAAGCAACAAGCATCATCAGCTGCCTAAAAAAATCTGAGGCTGATGTTCAGGCAAAAACATCCTTCCATGAGAAGCCACCCAGTTTTATCACGGCGAGACCAGAGCAAAGACCTTTTCCCTCTCTGCACATGGGTTTGTGCACGAGGTGCCTCATCCGTGGTAGGCAGCTGGTTGCAAGATTGCTGTTTACATTGCTATTTCTTTCTTCTTCTGAATTGTTTTTATTTTAGTATGTGAAAAAGTTATTATGAACAAAACCTCAGAAAACAGGTTAAATCCAAATCCTTCTGTCAGAATGTATGAAACCATAGAGTGGAAGGCAGGGGGGTAAGCATGAGGGGGTCAGGGCAGTTGCAGCTGTGCCAAAGACCTTGTTTCTTCTCTTTTTTTTTTTTGCATAGGCAAATGGTAGAAACGACATCTGGGATGTTGATAAAGGACTTGTCTCAAAAAGCAGCTTTCTGGTGATCTTTTTATTTGAGGGAAAAATTAAATTTTTTCTCTAACCAATATTATCCAGATTAGATACGCACCTTTTTATGGACATATCTTCAGTGTTGTTATAAAAAATGAGCATGTCTGGAAATCAAGATGTGAACCAAAGACTGAATTTGGAAATGCTGTCGCTGGTGCTAAGGAAGCTGCAGGGAGTGTGTGCGCAATGTCCTCGGGGTGTCCTGGGGAAAGGGGTCCAGTGCTGCCCCCGTGGTGGTCCTCTGAGCCCCTGGCACCAGTTGGCCATGACTTTTTGGCATTGGAACTGAGTTTTGACAGCATGGGAGAAGTGCAAATGACTCATTTTCATTTGTTATTACATAAATTATATTATATAAATTTATATAAATGATATTGCTCTCTGCAAAACTACTCGAAGAAGGGAGTCAGAGGTTTTCAGTCAATCATCTGCTATTATAAATTGAAAGGAATTTTGTGAGGCATCTAAAGGCAGAAATCCAATGCTCTGAGAAAAAAAACCTCGGGCGCACATAAAGGATGAGTAACGGAGACCTTATAGCTGTTTCAGGCCAAGGTGTTTTGAGTTCTGTCTTTGCTGTGAGAAAACCAATTGCATGTCAAGCTAAATGAAGAAGTGCTGGAGCTGGAAGTTACATCTGTGCTGGCCTGGTTGTTGGGACGCACTGGCTAAGAGAAGTGATGCGCACAGCAGGCTGTCAGATAGCAAATAGAAAAACAGCAAAAAAAACCCAACCCCAACCTCAAATGACATTAGCTCCGAGCAAAACACGCTTCATCAGCTCGGCAACTTTCATTACCTATTGGTAATGATCTTTCTTCAGTCACAGGGAGACAGAGGACAAATTAAAAAAAAAAATAAATCTACTGAGCACGTTATACATTTCAGACTTTCAGTGCAATATGTAATTTAGACAGAATCCAGCTCAGGAAAATCCCTTGTACAGCTGGTATTCACACGCTGGTTCTCTGCTGCTCCTTCCTCTGCCCAGCCCCTCGGAGCCTGTAACTCTAATGGGCTGTGACAGCTTCAGCGCCTGCCCAGTCAAAAAAAGTGCATATTTCTTTTCATATGCCAAATTTTTTGGCAGAAGTAGGTACTCTAAATGCACCAATGCAGCAACAGGGAACGTGGTTGAGGACAGGTTACTTTCCAAATATTTGCTTATGTTTTTTGCAAGGTGATGTCAGGTCCGGGTGGCTGCATCTGGGATGTCAGGGACTACACGTGGAAAAGTCTTGGGGTGTAAAGAAGTAACTTTGTGAGTTAGTTTTGCAAAATCCAGAGTTGTTTGCGCTGGGACACTGGCTGTCCCCCAGGTGTGGAGCTGTCACTTTGGGGTGATGCTTTAAAATTGATGGACCCTCGCACAAAACCCAGGAATATTTTCCTGCGGTGCAATTACTCCTCAGGTTAAATCCTGCATGTGGTCGGAGGTTCTTTTTAATCTTGAGCCTTAGAAAGGACCATTGATCAGCTGGTCTGACCTTTTCTTCATCACAGGCCATTAAGCCTCACCCGGCTGCCTCTGTATTAAGCCCACAGACGTTAGTTAGACCCAGGTGTTAACAGTCCTTGAGAAACTCCCTGTGTCACAGGAGAGTGAGGTGCCTGTAGGCAGGGAACTGGTGAAATAACATATATGACCCTACCTTTCCCAGGTCTCCCAGGTTTCGCTTCCTCCATGCAATCAGAGATTTCCTCCATTTTTATAGCCCTGATGTGTTTTCTTAATTTTTGATGAGGTTGCTTGGTAGATGGCGAAACTGGCTGCTTTGGTCTTTTCCTGCCGTAGCAGCTGCAGCGTGCCACTGTCTTTGGAGGCAAAGGGAGGTGTGTACAACTGAAGAGAAATGGGATTATTTGAAAAACGCCTTTGTGCTTATCCGGATGGCAGATGGACGTGGCCGGTTATTACCAAACGCAGCCACGTTCCCAGCGCTGGGGCGGTGGGGACAGCCTGGCCTGCAGCAGCCATACGGTGCCGTGCTGAACTTGACACTGACACAGCTGGGCACAGCTGGCGCCTCGTGGCCGCTCCATCTGTAGGGCTGGGACTGAAAACTGGAGACGAATCCAATGTTGCAGCGTTGCTGACATTAAGGGTGTTTCTGCTTCTATATAACCCCAAATAGGTGGCAAATATTTTACTCTTTGTCGCGGAGCTCTTCTGCCTTCCTCGGCATCGCCTTCTGTGTCACTAATGAATTCTTGTTTGTTTGTTACTGTTTGATTTTCTTCCCACAGAGGACTGATTTATTAATAGAAAGAAAACAAGCAATAAAGAATCCCTCCAGTTATTTAGCTTAGCTCGACTTTTTACTCCTCTTTGTTAGCTAAATTAAAAGCAATCCAAACCTACAGGAACCTTACCTCTAATTTGGAGAGCTGTAATTATTAGGAGCTATATTTACCAAGACAGTGAACTTGTAACCAGATTTTAAATGAATGCATTATCAGAGTAGGGAATAAAAGAAGCTGAATTCAGTTAGGCAGTTTAACCCACACTGTGTGGAGCCTCTTCTGCCTCTTCATGCCAAGAAAGTGTTTATTTACAAATTTGTCATGAGTTGACGTTAACTTTGCGTACACGACAGCAAAATATCTAAACACAGCAGACTGCACATCCCCGAGACATGGCGGAGCCGGGGGTCAGTGCAAACCACCAACATTGACTGTTTTCATTACCAACATTAAAAAAAACTGATTTTTACATTTTCCACAAATTCAGATCCAAACACTGTCTTCATGATCATGGTCACTTATCCTTACGGAGTCTTTTGACCCGTATATGAAAAATTTGCAACCAGCAATATTTCTTCCTCATTATTTCAACTATGGACTTGTTTATTTTCAGTCTATTGGCTGGAAATGCATAAATGTTTGGACAAGTTTAGTCTCAGTATGCTGACACTTTTGCCACATGCTTGAAAACCTGTGAATTATCTCTGTAAAATGTATTTCAGCTTCCTGACAATACTGGGCGGGGGGGGACTAAACAAATTTGTTTACGTGCCTGAAGAGCATTTTAAAACCCCGTGAATCCACGTTGATACATAAAAGGAATTCGAGTGGCCACTGTGCCTCTGTGCTGGGTTTAATAAAATTCACAGTAAATGGAATGAGCCATTTGAAGTTTGTGCTGGCACCTTGGCTTACATATATATATAGGTATGTGTGTGCGTACACATACCTACCATGCTATTTAATTTTTGATCCAGCGTTGTTCCTAGATGAGCCTTGTAAAATACGCTGAGCTGCAACCTGCACGTCTTTGCAGAACGATTAGTGCAGGATCCAAATCCGCCTGTAAATTCAAGTTTCCCTTCATTTCCATCGCTATACGTCTCTGAATGACAGCGGATTCATTCCTGCGCTGGAGACTTGCCAGAAGTTTCTCATCTCGCTGTCTGTGGGCTGCTCGCTCCCGCTCTGGCGCTTTTTTTTTTTTTTTT